>MCJB01026066.1:0-35293 GCA_002018475.1 Nicotiana obtusifolia
GGTTGCAGGGGTTCTTTTCGTTTTTGAGGCTGTGAAATAATATTGAATTATCTGGCTTTAGAAGCTTTTAAAAGCCCTCTCTTAACCGACTTTGGGCTTTTTAAATTCTTGCCCTAAATTTTGGCAAGTAGGTGATGCACCTACTTGTCACCTACCACCCTGTGCAGTTCTACGGAAATACAATTATCTCAATACTCCGAGATCGTATTGACAAACGGTTTGAAGAATTGGAAACTAGACTCATAGATCTTTAATTTGGTAGGTAGATCACCCCGTAATTCCTTGTAAATTGGGAGAAAATCGCAGAAACATTTGACCTAACGTTTAAGTAAAATTGTGAACCTAAGTTAGGACAACTTTCGTAGACTTTTGTTTCATAACTCTTTCGACTTCAAGACTTATGAAACGGATATCATATCATCCAAATACCTTAAAACATGACCTCTTGGTGATGTTAACCACCTCTCGATTTTCCCAAAAACGCGAGTTACAACATCCTTAACTCGTTTATCCTCTAATACTTGTTAACCGCCCTTATACACCTTTGCATCGTTTAGGACCAATAAGACTAAACTCTTATTGTCTCAAAGGTAATTCTCTTCTCGAACCAAGGTAAACTATCTTACGGTGTAATCTAACACGTACAAATATTGGTTATAACACCATATTTAGAGATTTTAGTCAGTATCAGCTGTTAAGCATATCTTCATATTATTTTTGACTCCCAGTTACTTTTAGTTATTATATTATCAATTCAGTTTCAACTTTCAATTATTCTGTTGCTGTACATACCCGGTACATTATTTCGTACTGACGTCCCTTTTGCTGGGGATGCTACATTTCATCCCTGCAGGTCCTAACAGACAGTTGGATAGACCTTCCCAATAGACAGAGTCAAACATTAGCTTGACTGGTAAGCTCCACTCCCCCGGAGTTACCAGGTCTAGACCTTGGAGTCCATTTTATATATAGAGATTATATTGATAGGTGGGGACCCTGTTCCGACCCACAGTACAACCATTGCTAGAGGGTTGTAAACATATTTTGTCAGTCTGTGCAGTATGTTTGCGTTGTAGGCCTTGTACGTATATTTATTTTTGGTTTGTTAGCTGTAGTAGTTATGACGGCCTTGCCCAGTTTTATACTGATGTTTAGTTGGAGCTAGTCTCCGTTCAGTTTTATATTTTGTTCCACAAATTGTCCTGCAATGTGGCCCTACGACCAAAGTGTCACATTGTATGTTCAGAGTCCCATAGTCTCAGGGTGGTAACTCTCGGTCAAGTGAGGTACCGGGTGCTGGCCTCACCTCCCCAGGTTTAGGGCGTGATAGGAATGATGTGACACCCTATGTTGTCATACGTAAATACTACGTAAGTCAATTGATGTAAGCTCGGAAATGAGATCTTCTTTAAAAGTATATAAAGTAAGTTAATCATGTTACCTTGGAGGTTACAAATATTTAAGATCATTAACTACAAGTACCAAGAGGGTTGGAAGGTTTAGAAGCTTAACGAATAGAAGAAAATAAGTTTCGTCGAACGTTAGCAAGTTGGGAATGTTATAACCCGTAAATTTGGGGTGAGACTAGGGTGCCTAACATGATAAGAAGGTGATGTTATAAGATATTTTAGTCGTATGATAGTCATATGTTAAGTTTCGAAGTAAAGAGAGTTATGAAACACAAGTCCACGAAAGTCGTCACAAGTTACGTTCATAAATTTAATTGTTGGGTCTAATGTCTCTGAGCTTTTCTCTAAATATAATTAGAGTTATGGAGTGATCTATCCATCAAGCTGAGATCTACGAGTCTGGTTAACAACGCATTAAACCGTGTGTCAATACGACATCAGAATGGAAAGATATTTACGTTTTCGCAAGACTGTGCAAGCAGCTCCCTATGGGGCCCACTAAGGTGGTGGACGACCCTTAAACATTTTAAAGTGGTTGGAAGGCTCATTTTTGGTCATTTTCGACATAGGACAGTTCCCAAACTCTCTCAACACCTCTCTAACAGTTCTCCAAGGTTCCAAGCCGAATCCAAGGTGGTTTTACCTAAATCTAACCTCAAAAGTGAGCCTAAATAAAGAAAAGAGTCTCAATGGCATTGTGATGTCATTAAGGGTGCTTGTAAGCTAAGGGAAGCTTTGGTTCGAGTTTGTTCTGATTATTTAGGGTAATTAGAACACCCTTGTGCTTGTGCTTAATATCATCAATGTGTTGGTTAAGTTATTTTGATGAAGAAATACAAGATATAACTTGAAGTGGTTTAACAAGTTGTCTCTTATTGGATTATTTTGAAGTTGTATATATGAGTTCATATGGCTAAAAACTGTGAGAAATAGCTTGGTTATTATGTTGTTATTGTTATTGTGCTCTTCATTATGCTGTATGTTTCTGATGTTGTAATTAGGAGAAGAAGGGACCACACAATACCAAGAAGTCGTTCATATTGTTGTTATATCTTGTTGGGCTGTTTGTTGTTACTTTTATGATGGATATAAGGTTGGAATGCCGTGTAAATGCACACACACACACACACACACATATATATATATATATATGTTTATATGCTGGACCAGTTGGTCGTGTTGTAAGTACAAGGGAGATGGGAAAAAGAGTTGTGGTTTGGTTCCAATCCAAGCTTGTTACTTGTCGTGTTAAATAGTACTTTATTTGGTGACGTTGGTCCACTTGTTGTGTAGATTGATTTGTATTGTTGGGCTGTTGGGTGTGTTGTTGTGCTGAAAGTATATAGTTCAAGGTTGTATATGTTATGGTTGTTTTTATGGACCTGGGAAAAATAAGGAAAACAAGGGAGATGCTGCCCGTTTTAATATAAAATAAGCTTGTCATTTGTGGTACGATAGTTGTATCTTTCTTAGCTTAACGATATCATTATTATTGGTGTTGCAGATTAATGTACAAAGAGATGAGTTCAAAGTGGTTATGGGACAAATTGTGATAATGTATGTTAAGGCTAATCCTTCCTTCTTATGACATGATCCAAGTGACGAAATATAAACGTATAGTTATTCCATAAATGGTTCCACTCTTAGTAGTTAAGAATGTCTACATTATTTATTCCTGTGAAAGGTAATCCATAGCATGTATAAGTATGTTCCTAAGTCTCTATTGAGGCATATGATAAAGATGTTAATTTTCATAACGTAGTGTTACATGCATCTTCATTTACCATCGAGCTAGAACCGATTGGATAGTTATGCATCTTCATTTACCATCGAGCTACGGCTGGTCGGGCAGTTACCACATGTTGGGCAGTTATGTATCATTATTTACCACCGGTCGGGCGTACACGTATTTACCACCAACTACGGCCAGTCGGGCAGTTACCATTAATCAGTTGGGCTGGCACGTTATGATATGAATAACAGTACTAAAGAGAGGCATTAAATATATAAGTATAATTAGTATGTATATCATTTGCCTTCAGTGGCACTTCAGAGGTTCATGTTGATTCTTATATATCTCACATTGATGTTGGCTTATCTTATGTTTCAGTTCTACCTTACATACTCGGTACATTATTCGTACTGACGTACTTTTTGTTGTGGACGTTGCATTCATGCCTGCATTGTAGGTAATCAGTTTGACGAGCCCTCATAGTAGATGAGGTTAGCATTCAGATAAGGATCAATAAGACTCCACTTCATTCGGAGTGTAGATGAGTCTATAAGTCATTATGTTAGAGTTTTGCTACAGACTTATGGGTAGGCTGCGGCGATGTCCCGACTATGTTTCGATGTCAGATACTCTTAGAGGCTTTGTAGACACAGGTTTATTATGTATAGCATGTCACAAGCCTTGACGGCCCGTGTGTATTCATGTTTTGAGTACGATGGTTCTCTGATACAACATTTGCCCACTTGCAGTTATACATTACGAGTTGTGGCCATGTTGGCCCAGTATAGTTGCAAAAAGAATGAGTTTAGAAAGTCGGCCTACGTATGTTCTAGTGCTCGTCGAACGATCATGAGTTACAATGTGGTTTGCTTAGGCAAGTACGACACCAGGTGCCAGCCACACCCCCCAGATTGGGGTATGACAAAGTGGGATTAGAGCAGGTCGTGTCCTAGGGAGTTTACAAAGCCGTTCCTAGTAGAGTCTCACTTATGGGTGTGTTGCACGCCACACTTATAATTGAGAGGCTATAGGGCCTTTAGGAAATGTTACCCTTCTTTTGTTTCCAGATCGTGCCATGGAGCTGAGTCGTAAGAAGTCAGCATAAAGCTTCCACCAGATTGTGTATGCACTAGAGGTGCAAGTATTGTAGTAGAGCTTTAAGGCGTGGATGTAAATTCCACCTATGTTAGTAGATTGTGTATGCACTAGAGGTGCAAGTATGGTGAAGTAGGTACGAGATACTTATGTACAGAAGGTTGTGAATAGTCTAGACTTCAGATAGTGGGCTAGAAGCACCTTGATTCAGTATCCAGAAAATGATAGCGGTGTTGTCAGTAGCACATCTTCCAGGCTATGGTTTCCAGGTATCGAGAAGTCTAGTTAAGAGAATATAGAAGAGCTAGAGATGATATGATGTTTCTTTTGAGGTTCTATAACATAAGAAAATCTATGGTGCCAGTGAGTTGAAGGACTTTTGTGAGTAGTATAAATAGATATGTGTAGGTCGCAAGCTAAAGTATGGTAGAGAGACAAGGTTTTAGGTAGATAGGAGTAAGGGTAAGAAAAGGTGAGTGAGAAGTTAACGAGAATTATAGAAAGATTAGTATGTAACCTGAATGAACTCGGAGGAGTTTAAGAATAGGAGCATTTAGAAGAGACTGGATATTGCCCTGGTAATACAATAAGAGTGTAGTTGTGATAAATGATAAGAGGATGACATTTAGGAATATAGCCTTCGATTGAAGTAATGATTCAACGTGAAGGGATTTCATGAATTGCATGGGATTAGAATAGCTCCCTTAAGATGAATCATGTTAAGATGCTATGAAATATGGTTATTGATGTATAGTATCGTCCCAGAGGCGGATCAGGAAATAAGTTCAGATGTTCGCTGCTGAGACATGGGCCCTAGTGAAAATGTATTACGTAAGAAGTTTCAAGTTATCACTGGTGGATTATAGATGAACATTAAGGTGAATCAACAATAGATGGATAAAAGTTCTGAGGCTATAAAATAGAATATAGCAGTCATCATAAGTTCGACTAAGTACCAAACGATGAACTTCAGTACATCTGTAGATGCCTAGAGGAATAGCTTGTCATAATTCTGTATATGTTTGCAAAGTAAGGCATAGAGATTGGCTAAAAGTTGGAGGAATAAGGAGGGAAGAGTTGTATAGGCACGCGTACAAGGACATATTCGTACAGGCTGTATGACAGAAAGTAGCAACAGTTATGAGATTGGAAGAATTCCGACCAGAGGTCATGGTGTGAGAAAGAGGCCTAAGGGGGAATGCTCTGTATTACACCCAATATTTTCGTACGTAAAAGTACATCGTAAGTCAATTGATGTAAGCTCAAAAAGGAGATCATCTTTGAAGGTACATAAAGTAATTTAATCATGTTACATTGGACGTTACAAATATTTAAGATCATGAATAACAAGTACCAAGAGTGTTGGAAGGCTTAGAAGCTAAACGAATTGAAGAAAATAAGTTTCGTTGAATGTCGACAAGTTGGGAATGTTATAACATATACTTTTGGGGTGATACTAGGGTTCTTACCATGATAGGGAGGTTATGTTATGAGTTATTTTAGTCGTATGATAGTCTTGTATTACGTTTTGAAGTCAAGCGAGTTGCGGAACAAAAGTTGGCAAAGGTCATCACAAGTTACATTCATAATATGCTGAAAATTAGGTACAATGTAGCAGAGATTTTCTCGTAATATACTTGGAATTACAGGATGAACCACATATCAAATTGAAGATCTACAGGTCTATTTTCTAACTCATTAAACCGTTTGTCGATATGATATCGGAGTAGGGAGATATTCGCGTTTTCGCGAGACTGCACAAGCAGCTCCCAATGGGATCCACTCAGGCGGTGGACGACCCTTGAACATTTTAAAAGGTTTGGACGGCTCATTTTAGTCATTTCGACCAAGGACAGTTCCCAAAATCTCTCAACACCTCTTCAACAGTCCTCCATGGTTTCAAGTCGAATCCAAGGTAGGTTTACCTAGACCTAACCTCAAAAATTAGCCTAAGTGAAGAAAAGAGTCTCCATGGTGTTGTGATGCCATTAAGGGTGCTTGTAAGCTAAGTGAAGCTTTGTTTTGAGTTTTTTTGGATTATTTAAGGTACTTATAACACCCTATTTCTTGGGCTTAAGCTTACCTATGTGTTGGTTAAGTTATTTGGATGAAGAATTACAAGATAGAACTTGAAGTTGTTGTCTCTTATTGGACTATTTCGGAGTTGTGTTTATGATTTCATATGGCTGGAAATTATGGAAACTAAGTTGGAGATTATATTCGTAGTATGATTATGTTGGTTTAAATGTCAATCTTGTTGAGGAAATTGGTAACTTGAAAAGAAATGCTATAAAGCACTTGAAAGTTGTCCATAGTGATATTATCTTGTGTTATGCTATTTAGGGTAACTTTGAAATTGCGTACAAGGTTTGAAATTCTTTAAAAGGTATTGGTTACTATACTGGATATATTACTAAGTTCAAGAATGAATGATAATGGGGTTGAATGGTGCTAAAGGGATTTAATCCGAGCTTGCCACTCGTCGTGATATGTGATGACTTGTTAACGCAATATTTTGTACCCTATTGTTGATGTTGTTATTATTGTATTGCTCTAATTGTTGTTGTTGGTATATGGTATTGGAGGAAGCCCTTGTTACAGGGGAGATGCTGCCTAAAGTTACATAAACGAGCTACTAGTTTAAGCTGCGGACTTAGCCTTTACTCAGCACTGATTTTGAATCTCCTTATGCTATGATATTATGGGATGCCCTCAGAGGCTTGATGATGTTATGTACGCATATAACTATGCATAATATGATATTTATACGCATATGCATGACATTATAAATATTTTATGATTCACAAAGCTATTTAGACTTACAAGTTGAGTTCTTTACTCCATGTTTCTTTCATGTCTTTTATATACTACTTTCATGCCTTACATGCTCGGTACTTTATTTATACTGACATCCCTTTTGCTTGAGGATGATGCGTTTCATGCTCGCAGGTCCCGATAGATAGGTTGACAGTCCTAGTAGGCTATCAGCTCAGCGGAAGGTGTTGGTGCACTCTACTTGCTCCGGAGTTGCCTATTTGGTTAGTATAATTTGGACATGTATTGATTGGTATGGTGGGGACCTGTCCAAATCTTTATGACTTTTATGCACTCTTAGAGGCTTGTGGACAGATGTAGTGTATATGGATACTTGTATGGCCTTGTCGGCCTATGTTTTGAGTGTACAAATGATCATGTCGATCTTATAGGCCCGTATGTCACATATATAAATTTCTATATCATGTTGGGTCATCCAATGTCTAGCATTCCCTTATGTTTTATTCTTGTTATCTCATGATGGCCCTTATGGCCCATTTTCCCATGATGGTGTGATAAAAAAGATCCGTTACGTTGGTACTCGGTTGAGTAAGGCACCGGGTGCCCGTCGCGGCTCTCCGATTTGGGTCGTGACACCTTGACCTTTGGATTTATTCACAGACCAGTTTTCTAGATGGAAAGGACAGTATTAAAGTATTCGTATGAGCTATAGGTTATGATATTGATAAGCACATCAGCCAACATTCGAGGACGAATGTTCCAAAAGGGGGAATGATGTTACACCTTATGTTTTCATACGTAAAGTACGTCGTAAGTTAATTGATGCAACCTCGGAAATGAGATCCTCTTTGAAAGTAAATAAAGTAAGTTAATCATGTTACCTTGGAGGTTACAAATATTTAATATCATCAACTGCAAGTATCAAGAGGGTTGGAAGGTTTATAAGCTACACAAATCGAAGAAAATAAGTTTCGTCGATAGTCTGCAAGTTGGGAATATTACAACCCGTACTTTTGGGGTGAGACTAGGATTCTTAACATGATAAGAAGGTGATGTTATGAGATATTATAGTTGTATGATAGTTGAGTGTTAAGTTTTGAGGTCAAGCGAGTTATGAAACAAAAGTCGACGAGAGTCGTCAAGTTACGTTCATAAATTTAATTGAAATTTGGGTATAAAGTAATTGAGCATTTCTCCTAATATACATGGAGTTATTGAGTGATCTATATCCATCAAATTTAAGATCTACGAGTCTAGTTTTCAAGAAGCCGTGAGTCAATACGACATTAGAATAGAAAGATATTGACGTTTTCACGAGACTGCGCAAGCAGCTCCCTATGGAGCCCACTTAGGTGGTGGATGATACTTGGAACATTTTAAAGTGGTTGGAAGGCTCATTTTTGGTCATTTTCCACCAAGTACAGTTCCTAAACTCTCTCAACACCTATCTAACTATTCTCCAAGGTTCAAGTCGAATTCAAGGTGGTTTTACCTAAATCTAACCTCAAAAGTTAGCCTAAATGAAGAAAAGAGTCTCAATGGCATTGTGGTGTCATTAAGGGTGCTTGTAAGCTAAGGAAAGCTTTGGTTCAAGTTTGTTCTGATTATTTACGGTAAGTATAACACCCTAGTTGCTTGTGCTTAATCTTATCTATGTGTTGGTTAAGTTATTTGGGTGAAGAACTACAAGATAGAACTTGAAGTGGTATAATAAGTTGTTGTCTCTTATTTGACTATTTTCGACTTGTACATATTAGTTCATATGGCTGGAAAATGTGGGGAATAGCTTGGTTATAATGTTGTTATAGTTTTTTTGCTCTTCCGTATGCTGAGTATGTTGATGAGGTTGTAATTAGGAGAAGAAGGAACCACACAATACCTACAAGTTTTTCATGTTGTTGTTATATCTTGTTGGGATGTTTGATGTTACGTTTGTGATAGATATTTGGTTGGAATGCCATGTTAGTGTATATGTTTATATGTTGGACCTGTTGATGGTGTTTTAAGTACAAGGGATATGGGAAAAAGAGTGGGGGTTTGGTTCCAATCCAAGCTTGTTGCTCGTCATGTTAAATAGTAGTTTCACTGGTGATGTTGGTGCACTTGTTGTTGTGTAGATTAATTTGTGTTGTTGGGAAGTTGGGTGTGTTGTGGTGCTGAAAGTATATATTTGAAGGTTGTATGTGTTCTGGTTGTTTTTGTGGACTTGGCAAAAGTATGGAAAATAGGGAAGATGGTGCCCGTTTTAATATAAAATAAGCTTGTCGTTCGTGTACGATAGTTGCATCTTTCGTGGCTTAACAATAGCATTATTATTTTTGTTGTATATTAAAGTACAATGAGACGAGTTCAATGTGGTTTTGGGACAAATTGTGATAATGTATTTTTAGGCTAATCCTTCCTTCTTTTGGCATGATCCAGGCAACGAAACGTAAACGTAAAGTTATTCCATAAATGGTTCTATTCTTAGTAGTTAAGGATGTCTACGTTATTTACTCCTGTAAAATGTTATCCTATGCATGTCTAAGTATATTCCTAAGTCTCTATTGAGTCATATGATAAAGATGTTAATGTTCATAATGTAGTGTCATATGCATCTTCATTACCACCGAGCTATGGCCGGTTGGCCAATTATGTATCTTTATTAACGATCGAGCTACGACCAGTCGGGCAGTTATGTATCATTATTTACCAGCGGTTGGGCTG
This sequence comes from Nicotiana obtusifolia, assembly GCA_002018475.1. Lineage (NCBI taxonomy): Eukaryota > Viridiplantae > Streptophyta > Magnoliopsida > Solanales > Solanaceae > Nicotiana > Nicotiana obtusifolia. Next base: position 9,718 of record MCJB01026066.1, read on the forward strand.
ACATGTATTTACCATTGAGCTACGGTCGATCAAGCAGTTACTATTGATTAGTTGGGCAATCATGTTAGGATATGGACAGTAGTCCCAAAGAGTGGCATTAAATATATAAGTATAATTAGTATGCATATCATGGCCTTCAGTGGCACTTCAGAGGTTTAGGTTGATTTTTATATCTCTCTCACTGGTGTTTGTTATATTTCAGTTCTGCCTTACATACTTGGTACATTATTCGTAGTGACGTCCTTTTTGTTGTGGATGCTGCATTCATGCCTGCTAGTGTAGGTAATCAAATTGACGAGCCCTCACTATAAACGAGGTTAGCATTCAACATAGGATCGGTAAAACTCCACGTCATTCAGAGTGCAACTGAGTCTATAAGTCATCGTGCTAGAGTTTTTCTACAGACTTACGGGTAGGCGGGGCCATGTCCTGACCATGTTTTCAGATACTCTTAGAGGCTTTGTAGACACAAGTTCATTATGTATAGCAAGTCAAGGCCTTGACGGCCCATGTGTACTATGTTTTGAGTACGATGGTTCGCTGATATAGCGTTTGCCCACTTATAGTTATACATTACGAGTTGTGGCCATGTTGGCCCTGGATAGTTACAGAAAGAATGAGTTCAGCCAATTCAACCTATGTATCTTCTAGTTTTCGTCGAACGATCATGAACTACAGAGTAGTTCATTCGGGCCAGTACGAAACCGGGTGCCAGCCGTGCCTCCCCAGGTTGGGGCATGACAAAGTGGTATTAGAGCAGGTCATGTCCTAGGGAGTCCACAAAGCCATGCCTAGTAGAGTCTCACTTATGGGTGTGTTGTGCACCACACTTATAATTTAGAGGCTACAGGGCATTTAGGAGATGTTACCCTTCTTTTGTTTCCAGACAGTGCCATAGAGTTGAGTCGTAAGAAGTCACCAGAGGTGCAAGTATTATGGTAGAGCTTTAAGGGGTGGATGAATTCTACCTTTCTGGAAAGGAAATTATGAAAGTGGCAAAAGGTAAGTAAGGTAAAGATGAAGGAGGTATGGGATACATATGTACAGAAGATTATGAATAGTCTAGACTTCAGATATAAGGCTAGAAGCGTCATGATTCAGTATCCAGAAAATGATAGTGGAGTTGTCAGTATTCTAACCTATGGTTTACAGGTACTAAGAGGTCTATTTAAGAGAGTAAAGAAAAGTTAGAGATGACATTATGTTTCACTCGAGGTTCCAGAATAACATAGTGAAATCTATGGTGCTATCAAGTTAAAGGACTTTTGCGAGTGGTATAAATAGATATGTGTAGGCCGCAAGCTAAAGTATGGTACAGAGACAAGGTTTTAGGTATATAGGAGTAAGGATAAGAAAAAGGTGAGTGAGAAGGTGACGAGAATAGGAAAGGCCTCGGGATTTAGCCCATCAAGAGAAGAGAGTTGATGGTTTCCGTAAGTTATTGAAAGATCAGCATAACCTAAATGAACTAGGAGGAGTTTAAGACTAGGAGCATTTAGAAGAGATGGGATGTTGCCCTGGTAATAAAATAAGAGTGTAATTGTGATAAATGAAAAGAGGATGACGTTTAGGAATATAGCCTTCGACTGAAGTAATGTTCCACGTGAAGGGATTTCATGAATCGCACAGGATTAGAATACATCCCATAAGATGAATCACGTTGAGATGCTCTGAAATACGAGTATTGAAGTATAGTATCGTCCCTAAGGTGGATCAGGAAAATAACATCTGATGTTCGCCGCTCACAATGTATTATGTAAGAAGTTTCAATTTATCACTGGTGGATTATAGATCAACATTAAGGTGAATCAACAATAGATGGACAAAAGTTCCGAGGCTATGAAATAGAATATTGCAATCGTCGCAAGTTCGACAAAGTACCAAACAAAGAACTTCAGTACACCTGTAGATGCTCAGAGGAATAGCTTTTCATAGTTCTGTAAATGTTTGCAAATTGAGGCCTAGAGATTGGCTAAAAGTTGGAGCAAAAAGGAGGGAAGAGTCGCATAGGCATGCGTACAAGGACAAATTCATAAAGGCTACATGGTAGAAGGTAGCAACAACTATGAGATTGGAAGAATTTTGACCAGTGGTCATGGTGTAAGAAAGAGGCCTAAAGGGAGGGGGGGGAATGCTCTGGTCTTTAGATTTATTCATAGAATAATTTCTTAGATGGAAAGGACAATATTAATGTATTTGTATGAGCTGTAGGTTATGATACCGATAAGTGCATCAGCCAACATTCGAGGACGAATGTTCTTAAGGGGGGAATTGTTACACCCCATATTTTCATACGTAAGAGTACGTCGTAAGTCAATTGATGTAAGCTCAAAAATGAGATCCTCTTTGAAAGTATATAAAGTAAGTTTATCATGTTAACTTGGAGATTACAAATATTTATGATTATTAACTGCAAGTACCAAGGGTATTGGAAGGTTTAGACCTAAACGAATCGAATAAAATAAGTTTAGTCGAAAATCAGCAAGTTGGGAATGTTATAGCCCCTACTTTTGAGGTGAGACTAGGGTGATTAACATGATAAGAAGGTGATGTTATGAGATATTTTAGTCATATGATAGTCGTGTGTTAAGTTTTGAATTCAAGCGGGTTATGAAACAAAAGTCGACGAAAGTAGTCACAAGTTACGTTCATTAATTTAGTTGAAATATGGATCTAATGTCACTAAGTTTTTCTCCCAATATACTTTGAGTTATGGAATGATCTGTCCATCAAAATGAAGATCTACGAATCTAGGTTTCAACGCATTAAACCATGCGTCAATACGACATCGGAATAGAATGATATTCACATTTTCGCGAGACTATGCAAGCAGCTCCCTATGGGGCCACTTAGGCGGTGGACGATCCTTGAATATTTTAAAGTGGTTGGAGGCTCCTTTTGGTCATTTTGGACCAAGTACAGTTCCCAAACTCTCCCAAAACCTCTTTAACAGTTCTCTAAGGTTCCAAGTCGAATCCAAGGTGGTTTTACCTAAATCTAACCTCAAAAGTTAGCCTATGTGAAGAAAAGAGTCTTTATGGTGTTGTGATGTCATTAAGGGTGCTTCTAAGCTAAGGGAATCTTTGGTTCGAGTTTTTTATGATTATTCAAGGTAATTATAACACCCTATTGCTTGTTCTTAATCTTATCTATGTGTTGGTTAAGGTATTTGGATGAAGAACTATAAGATAGCACTTGAAGTTTTATAAGAAGTTGTTGTCTCTTATTGGACTATTTTAGAGTTGTATATATGAGTTCATATGGCTGGAAATAGTGGGAATAGCTAGGTTATAATGTATTTATTGTTGTTATGCTTGTCAATATGTTGAGTATGTTGTAAATAAGAGAAGAAGCAACCACACAATACCTAGAAGTTGTCCATGTCGTTGTTATATCTTGTTGAGTTGTTTGATGTTACTTTTATGATGAATATAAGGTTGGAAGGTCATGTCAATAGTATGTTTATTTGATGGACCCACTGATGGTGTTGTAAGTACAGCGTAGATGGGAAAAATAGTTGGGTTTTGGTTTCAATCCAAGCTTGTCGCTCGTCGTGTTAAATAGTAGTTTTGTTGGTGATGTGAGTGCACTTGTTGTTGTGTAGATTGATTTGTGTTGTTGGCTGTTGGGTGTGTTGTTGTGTTGAAATTATATAGTTTAAGGTTGAGTGTGTTCTTGTTGTTTTTATATTCTTGGGGAAAGCAAGGGAAACAGGGGAGATGCTACCCATTTTTAATATAAAATAAGCTTGTCGTTTGTTGTACGATAGTTGCATCTTTCGTAGCTTAGCAATAGCATTATTATCATGTTGTAGATTAAAGTGAGATGAGACGAGTTTAACGTGGTTATTGGAGAGATTTTGATAAGGTATGTTGAGGTTAAAACTTTCTTTTATTTTAGCATGATCTCGTAACTACATGCGTTTGATAACGAGACATAAAGAGAAGTTTGTATTCCTAAACTTATGTACATTATGCTAGTCTCATAAATTGCACTATTGTCCCTTATTGGATCTTATATGCAGTTAAGTATTGTCTTCTTTCAGTCAAGAGAGCGAAGAGTCTATATATATATATATATATATATATATTCAGTATTACAATATTTTCACCACCATCGAGCTATAATCGGTGGGCAGACTCCTATTGGGAAACCTCAGATCAGATGGTAAGTTCTGTACCGAGCTACTATGGCTGAGCACCTATGAGCGAGCCCAGAATGGCCGAGATACCGAGTCTGGTAAGGCCGAGTGCCTATGAGCGAGCCTTGTACGACATAGCAGTTCCATGTACCGAGCCTTATAGGGCCGGACAACTATTTTACTTACTACATTGAGAGAGTTGAGTCAGTACCAGCAGGTAAGCATATCTTCATATCATCTTTGACTCCCAGTTACTTTCAGTTATTATATTATTAGTCCAGTTTTAGCTTTCAGTTATTCTATTGCGTTACATACTCGGTATATTATTTCGTTGTGACGTCCCTTTTGCTGGGGACACTACATTTCATGCCAGCAGGTCCTGATAAACAGCTGGAAGTAGAAAGAGCCAAACATCTGCTTGGTTGCTAAGCTCCGCTTCCCTGGAGTTACTAGGTCTAGACCTTGCAGTCCATTATATATATATAGAGAAATTATATGGGTTGGTCGGGGCCTTGTCCCGACCATGATACAATTCAGTTATCTCTAAAGGCTTGTAGATGAGTTTTGTATATTTTATATATCAGTATTGTGTCCTTGCTTGCCTTGTGTCTATGTTGACTTTGGTATGACTGGTTGTAGATGTTCATGGCGGCCTCATCAGCCTGCATAGTTATGTCTATGAGGTTTTGGCTATGTTTACCCCTCAGATGAGAGAGACGTTATTTTCAGACATTATGACGGCCTTGCTGGCCCAGCTTTATACTGATGTTCAGTTGGAGCTAGTCTCCGTTCAATTTTATATTTTGTTTCACAAATTGTCCTGCAATGTGGCCTTGCGGCGAAAGTATCACATTGTATGTTCAGAGTCCCTTAGTCTCAGGTTCGTACGCTCAGTCAAGTGAGGTACCGGGTGCCGGCCATGCCTCCCCAAGTTTGGGGCGTGACAAACTTGGTATCAGAGCAGTCTATCACAGGGAGTCTACAAGTCGTGTTTAGTAGAGCCTTGTTTAAAGATGTGTTGTGCACCACATTATATAAACAGAAACTACTAGGCATTTATGAGTCTGCTACCCTTCTTTCAAATCCAAATCGTGCTATAAAGCTGAGTCATCAGAGTTCGATCTGGGACTTATGTTTGCTAATGATATAGAGATGCTTGCAATTAAAAAAATTAAAGCTAGCCAGAGGGCTAATACAGTAGTAGGTAAGGGCACTGGTAGAGAGAGAATTCTCGACAACCTAGGCCAGATTGAGACCCTATCAGATCATGCATACCATATGTGCAAATTTCCTACTCAAGACCCTAAGATGGGAATATCAAACACACCCCGTGTATAGTAGGGCATGGGAGTATCAGAAGGTAAAAGTATAAGTTTCAATAGGTAATAGAAGCAAGGTAAAGGAGGGTACGAGGTATCCAGTTAGTGAGTGAAAATTATCAGTATTTACTATTCAAGCAGAGAAATATAAGCATTATGAGTTACTTTCAACAATAACAGAAGTATGTACGAATGGCAACACCCATCTCAGTTATGCCCAATGGGAGCTAAAAAATATAGTTTAAGAGAAGGATGAGATATCAAGATCCAACTGGGGTTAGTGCAACCCAAAATGGTGGATGAATTGTTAGCGCTAGCTGACATTTCAGAAGGATATTGCAAACGTGGTAATAGTTCTCCTTGTGAGACACCCAGGTGGTGTACTCTAGAATAGAACAGTCAGATATGAATACAAGAATGTTCAGAAATTTCAGAAGGTAGGCACTGGGATCCTAGAACAGATAAATATTTACCTTAGTATGGCTTCCATCCCTAGTAAAGAGAGAATGTTAGCCGACCCGAAGAGCCAATGGATGGAGAAATAGGAGCTCAAAGCGAAAGAATGTATTGTTGAAGTTTTCGGAATAAGGTAATAGATAGAAATAGTAGCAGGAGAATAAGAATAGAGTAAATGAAGCATTATGAGTAAGATGTGATAAATGAGTGGAAATGGTAAATCAAAATATGATAGGATGATAGAGTATAATCATGTGAAGGAAAAGACAAGAGGTGCCTTGAGACAATAAAAGAGTATAAGCCATAAAGTCATATCCTTCATTCGAGAAATGAGTTGGTGACTCCAACATGATTACTAGAAGGAAAAGTTAGGGTGTAATAGAAATCAGTATAGGCTAGTGAACAAGATAAAGTGAGCATGACATAGGGATCAAAAAATTTGATAATAGTCGATATCGTGAAAATTTCAGAGATCGCATTCCGGCAATAATAGAATGGACAACAGAAGAATAACCTTTAATGGTCATTCATGAAGACACTTCCCTAAAGCAAAGCTCAAGGGACTACGTGTGCTAGTTACACTAGGTGTCACCCTCGTACGTAAGAAATTCAGTTATCCTTTATACCGAAGGGTTACCACAAGGCGATTAAGAGTTAGTGAAGATATGAAAAGACGCCAAAGATGAAGAGGTAAAATATTTTTAGGTAAATCTTCATATCATTAAATGTTAGTACTCCCCTAAAGGGGGGAAGATGGTGTGATACGGTATTAAGTTAGAGTTAAGTGGTTCAGCTAACTATGGAATTGTAAAGGAAGAATGCGATAAAGAGGCAAAAGGGATGACAGTGCATTTATTCAAATCCTACAGATATGTTACGACTCCAGAACATTATGCAAGCACGATGCCAGGAAGAGGTAGTAAGGGCTGCCAGCCATGATGTTATTGATAAATAAGTGTGAATGTGTAAAGCCCCTTAAAGTTTAACCTAAAAGCCAAGGTTTCGTGGCACCGAGGTAGAGTACAGACATTGTGGGTTGTACAGTACGTCAGGGAGTTGAAGAAATCATTTTGCAGACCAGGGCTTTTCTGCTGTCCACTATGCGACCGCAGAACCATTTTTGGGACTGCCGATCGGCCGTAGAGTAAAGCAGAACTTGAGCTAATTTTGAGGACCATTATACGATCCATTATGCGACTGCATAACCATTTCGCAGGCTGCACAACCCACCATAGATCCAGCATCAGAAAACTATGGAAAAAGGTTCTGCGGTCTATTATGCCGCCTCAGAACTGATCTGTGGACTGCAGATATGTCGCAGACCTATCCAGCCCTGCCCAAATTTTGGGACCTTTTCTGCAGTCCACTTTGCGAGCCGCATACCTATTTTGCGATCCGGTCGGCGACTGCAGACCCGACTTCGTAGAGTTTAAGTTTTGGAAAATTTCACCTGATCCCATTTTTTAAAAAACAACTTGGGATTTATTTTGGGCGGTCCTAACTGATATTTTAGAGAGGGAAAAGTGTTCTAGATTGAGTGGGGAATTCCTAAGCTAATTGTTCAACAATCCTTGCTCAAGACTTGGAGAATTCACAAGGAAAACTCACAAGGTCTTCACAAAGAGGTAAGGTTCCGTGCTCTAGTCTTCAATTTCGTGTTTGGAGTAGAAGATGGGTAATGGGGAGTGTGATTCTTATGTATGGGGGTGTTATCTATGCCTGCATATACTAACAAAGTCGTGGGAAGGTTTTTGAACTCAAAAAGGTATACATTGGGTTGTGGGATGAAAGAATCCACCATAGGAGGAACTTGAAATCGTAATGCACACCTAGTGCTTGAGAAAATGCTTAAGTGAGCTGAACCTATGAATATCTTCCTAATTGTGGTTCAATTTTGTCATGTATCTAAATATATCAAAGTTGCTAGGATTTCCGGAACTGTGTATTAATTTAAGAAGACCTCAAAGCGAGGTATGTTGGCAAAACTCCTCTTGTAGAATCGAATCTGTGATGTCCTCGTAAGTTGTAATTATGATTGGCTCAAGCTCTTATGTCTCGTGTTCATAGTTGTTTCTTATAAACTTGACTATTCCGAATAAACTCTGTGTCGAAAGTTATATATTCAAAATGTATTCCGAATGCTCTAATCATATTGTGTTATCCTTCGAGATTGTATTCAAAAGTGACCATGTGTTGTAATATTATGAATTCAATTATGTCTCAAATGCTAGTTATTATGCCAAATTGTGGAAGAAAACCCAATGTGCCTGAGACACTTATTTGCTCATATGTGTACTAAAGGTCGTGATTTGAGATGCTTTGTTGTTGATAATCCATGATGAATGAAAGACAAAGGGGTGATCATGACATATGAAATACGGCCGACGTGCCAAGAATGACATTACATGTGCGGCCACTAGTGCCGATGTAATGAAAATATTAGGAAAAGACTGTGAGTGAACTGAAAGTCCTTTATATAATAAATATTTGAGAATATCGTTAGTCACCAAGGAGGGGTAGGTTGAAATGACCTAACCCCAAAACTACACGTGCCGGTGTATGTGTGTATTGAATGTTTTCCCCTTGCTTGGGATGAGATTGATGTGATGAGATTGTTCCTCTCAAATGGGATGAGATGATTGCTAGCAAAGGGTGATGCCGATCCACACGGCATTGTGGTGAGACGACCTAGCCGATCGGGTCGAGATCGGATGCCATGCCGCACACATGGTGGTGAATGTGATTGAGATAGTGATTGAGATTGTGATTGTGATTGGATGTCTTTGGATGAGACGACCTAGCCAATTTGGACGTGATCGGACTCCGTGCTAAAGAAACAGTTGTATATTGGTATTAAAGATTTCCCAACCTAAAATAATGTATTTACATAAAATCTTATCTTGCTCCCAAATTGATGTTTTGGTATTGTTTGAGGCTTCCATTGATTCTATGATTGTTCTTCCTTGTTTCATTACTCGTTCTATTAAGAGGGTGTTTATTCATTCATACTAGCACTATTCCATATGTACTAATGTCCCTTTTGGCGGGGCGCTGCATCTTTAATGGATGTAGGTGGTTCCATAGCAGGCAGCTTTTTAGTGATAGAGGTATACCCTCTTCCCAGCTGACTTGGTGAGTCCCACTTCATTTCGGGGTCGTGTATATTTTGTTCCTTGTGTATTATGTTTTGAGATATGGCCAGGTCCTTGTTTCGGCACTATCATAGTACTCTTTTGTATCTATTAGATGCTCCGTAAACATAGTGTGGGTTGTATAATGGTGTTGGGAAAGTCAAACTAGTAATGTTGTATTTGTACCACTTGTTCCACTTCAAACTATGAAAGTGTATGTATTTTGAGAACTTATAAATGATGTAAATAATGGTAATGAATTGGTGTTGCTCGCATGATCTTCTTCTGGTCTAATTAATGAAATAGATCTTCTCTTTATTCATGGGTGAGTTAGGGTAGGAGGTATTGCAAAGGCTTGTTTGGCCGGGTCATCTCGGTTGAGCATTGGTCGCGCTCCCCTAGGTCGGGGCATGACAAACTTGGTATCACAGCCTAAGGTTTTAAAGTGTCCTTGGATGTCTCGGAGCCATGTCTAGTAGAGTCCTTCTTATCGGTGTGTTGTCGACCGCATCTATAATTTGGAGGCTACTTGTGAATTTAGGAAACACCCTTCTTTGATGTTCTAGATCGTGCAACAGAGCTGGTTGTAAGATTGTTCCTCCTCTAACTCGTGCATTGCTCTATTTAAATAGTATATGGCGCCTAGGAAGAAAGCAAGAATTGGCCAAGGAGCCAATGCTACCCCTGGAGTGGCAGTTGATTCTATACCTGATGATGTGAGTGAGAACCCGAGGGGTGATGATATTCCCCCAACTACCACACTGCCTGACTCTACTACTCCTACTCAGACTGCACCAGTTCCTACACCTACCGAGGGTGCAACGATTCCTCCAGCTAATATCCCAGTTCCACCTCCAGCCCCAGCTTCCAGTCCTGGTGTTTTTGAGGAGGACTATAGGGGTGCCATACATATGTTGGCTCAGATAGTGGCTTCCCAGGCCCAGAGATAAAATGTTGCACCTACTGCTTCCAGTCAGCCAGGGGATTCTGCTAGTTCCAGGGTGAACAAGTTTCTTCAGTTAGATCCTTCAGTGTTCACGAGTACTAACCCCGAGGAGGACCCCCAGGACATCATTGATGAGATGCACAAGACTCATTGAGTTATGCGTGCTACTTAGATGGAAGCAGTGGAGTTGGCTTTCTACCGCCTGAAAGAGGTGGCATATTTTTGGTTTGAACTGTGGGAGGAGTCTAAGGGGAACCCTCCGGTGAGGTGGAGTGAGTTCAGCGATGCCTTCATTGATCATTTCTTGCCTGCTGAGACTAAGGCAGCCCGTGCCGCCGAGTTTGAGAGCTTGAGGCAAGGTAGCCTGAATGTGTGGGAGTACCATATGAGATTTGTGCGCCTTTCCAAGTATGCTATTTACATGTTGCCCACTATGGAGGCTAGAGTGCGCCGGTTCGTGCAGGGCCTCATCCCCTTAGTTATTATTGAGGTCGCTACAGCTACCTTGAATTCTGATATGAACTATGGGAAGATGGTGGTGTTTTCTCAAGCCACAGAGAACCGCAAATTGAAGAATAGAATAGAGAGAGAGAGAGTAGCAATAAGGCCCGGTCTGCGGGCAACTTTGGTGGTTCTTCTGGTAGTGGTAGTGGTAGGTCAGCATTTAGGGAAGGGTCATCAGGTCCATCCTAGTCCTTTGCTCAGTCTTCGGTCAGTGCATAGCCATTAAGGCCCAGTCAGCAACAGCGGAGTTTAGGCCCGGCCAGGGCAACGGGGGATCATACCAGGGTCGGCCTGTTGGGAGATTCTAGCAATAGCGGAGGCCCCCATGCCCTAGGTGTGGGAAGATGGACTTAGAGGTCTGCTACATGGACCTACCCATATACTACGGGTGCGGGTTGAAAGGCCACCTTTAGAGGGATTACCGTTCGTCCCGCCAGGGTTTGGGCAGGGGGACGGCAAAGCCAGCAGTTCTGCAGCTTCTAAATCCACAGCACCTCCTCCAGCTCTAGGCACTCCAGCACCTGCTGGGTGTGGTGTAGCTAGGGGTGGTACATAAAGTTCGGGAGGATCCAGGCATTTCTATGCTATGAAGGGGCGCCAGAGTTCAGAAGCTTCTCTAGATGTTGTCACAGGTATATTGACTGTCCAATCTCATGATGTATATGCCCTTATTGATCCTGATTCCACTTTGTCCTTTGTCACTCGTTATGTTGCGATGGAATTTGGGATAGAACCGGATTAACTTCAAGAGCCGTTCTCTGTATCTACTTCGGTTGGTGAGTCTATTGTGATAGTGCGGGTTTATAGGGCTTTTGTTGTCACGGTGCATGGTCAGGACACTATGGCGAATCGCATTAAATTGGGGATGGTTGATTTTGATGTAATAATGGGGATGTACTGCCTTTATTCATGATTTTCTAAGCTTGATTGCCGAACCAAAATTGTTAGATTTGAATTTCCAAACGAGCCAGTTATTGAATAGAAGGGGGATAATGTGGTGCCGAAGGGTAGGTTTATTTCTCACCTTAAGGCCACAAAGATGATCAACAAGGGGTGTATTTACTATTTGGTCCGGGTTACGGACACCGATGCTGAGGAACCTATACTTAAGTTTGTACCAATTGTGAATGAATTTCTGGAGGTCTTTCCGGATGAGCTCCCTAGGATCCCACCAGACAGGGAGATTGATTTTGGGATTGATGTGATGTCAGGCACGCAGCCTATATATATTCCACACTACAGAATGGCACCGGTAGAATTAAAGGAACTAAAGGAACAAATGAAGGATTTGTTAGAGAAGGGTTTCATCTGGCCAAATGTGTCGCCTTGGGGCGCACCGGTCCTCTTTGTAAGGAAGAAGGATGGATCACTGAGCATGTGTATTGACTATCGGCAGCTCAACAAGGTCACGATCAAGAATAAATACCCACTGCCAAGGATAGATGACCTATTTGACCAATTGCATGATGCTAAGTGCTACTCCGAAATTGATTTAAGATCCGGGTATCACCATTTGAAGATCAGAACAGGATATTCCGAACAAATCTTTCAGGACCCGGTATGGGCAATTTTGAGTTCCTGGTGATGTCTATTGGGCTAACAAATGCCCCAGTAGCTTTCATGGATCTTATGAATCGAGTCTCCAAGCCTTTTCTTGACTTCTTTGTGTTAGTATTCACTGACGATATTCTTGTATATTCACGAAATAGAGAGGACCACGCCGATCATATCAGGGCAGTTCTGCAGATTATGTATCAGCACAAGTTGTATGCGATGTTTTCGAAGTGTGAATTTTGGCTTGAATCTGTCACATTCTTGGGACATGTCATCTCCCGAGAAGGAGGGGATACAAGAGGGGATACATAAACATAAGGCCACACATTTTTCTCTTGGCATGGATGATGGTACACTAAGGTACCAAGGGTGATTATGTGTTCCAAATGTAGATGGTCTCCGGAAAAGAATCATGGTCGAGGCTCACACTTCTAGGTATTCTGTGCACCCAGGATCTACAAAGATGTATCATGATCTTAAGGAAGTCTATTGGTGGAATGATATGAAGAGGAATGTAGTGTACTTTGTGGCAAGATGCCCAAACTTGTCAACAAGTAAAGGCCGAACATCAAAGGCCCGGTGGGTTGGTACAGACATAGAAATTCCGATATGGAAATGGGAGATGATCAAAATGGACTTTGTGGTGGGACTACCTCGCATGCCTTGCAAGTTCGACTCGATTTGGGTGATTGTGGATCGACTCACAAAATCAGCTCACTTCTTACTTGTTAAGGATACCGACACAGTAGAACAATATGCTCAGTTATATATCAAGGAAATAGTCAGGTTGCATGGCACTCCAGTTTCTATTATCTCAGATCGAGGGGCACAATTCACGGCTAAATTTTTGAAGAAATTTCAGCAAGATTTTGGTAATCAGGTAAACCTTAGTACAACCTTCCATCCATAAACCGACGGGCAGGTAGAGAGGATTATCCAGACGCTCGAGGATATGTTGCGTGCTTGTGTTCTTGAATTCAAGGGTAGCTGGGATGATCATTTGTCACTCATAGAATTTTCCTACAACAACAGTTATTATGCTAGAATTTAGATGGCACTGTTCGAGGATTTATATGGGAGGAGATGTAGATCTCCCATTAGATGGTTCGAGATTGGGGAAGCAGAGTTGATAGGGCCAGACCTCGTGCATCAAGCTATGGAGAAGGTTAAGATCATTACGGAACGGTTGAAAACTGCTCAGAGTCGTCAGAAGTCCTATTCGGATGTGCGCCGCAGGGATTTGGAGTTCAAAGAGGATGATTGGGTATTCTTCAAAGTTTCCCCCCATGAAGGGTATAATGCGGTTTGGTAAGAAAGGGTAGTTGAGTCTGAGGTATGTCGGACCATACAGAATCATTCAAAGGATTGGTCGGGTGGCTTACAAGCTTGAACTCCCTCCAGAGATGTCTTTAGTGCACCCGGTGTTTCACATATCCATGTTGAAGAAGGTGGTTGAAGATCCGTCGCTTATTGTTTCGATTGAGACTATTGAGGTTAATAAGGAATTAACTTATGAAGAAATTCCTGTTGCCATTCTTGATAGGCAAGTCCGTAAGCTGAGAAAGAAAGAATTGCCTCCGTGAAAGTGCTATGGCGAAACCAACAGTTCAAAGAGGCCACTTGGGAGGCCGAGGAAGAAATGAAGAAGAAGTACCCTCATTTGTTTGAATAGCTATGTATTTATGAAGTTGCGTTCTATGAAAAGCTAAGAGTATACCTTCTATGAATTATGTTTCACTTGTACAGTTGATGTTAGGGGCGTTCCTTTTTGGTAATATACTGGTCATGAGGCCACGGTTGGCATCGTTTTCATGTTAAGTTGCGTCATTGGATTATGTATATCTTGTTAGGTTTTGGTTTTGGGATTCTATGATAGGTGGACAGGCCCAATTACCAGGGAGACTCTGGTGAAATTTTTGGAAATTTAGGGAGTTAGTCAAAAAATTGGAACTGTTGGTATGTGAAGTAGTAGCCGAGTCACATTGGATGCTAATGGTGAACTTTGACCCTCATTCGAGGATGAATGATCTTAAGTGGGGGAGGATGTAAGGCCCTGTAAACTTTCACCTAAAATCAGGGGTTTCGTGGCACCGAGGTAGAGTACGAACTTTGTGGGTTGTACAGTACGTGGGGGAGTTGAAGGAATTATTTTGCAGACCAGGGCCTTTATGTGGTCCACTATGCGACCACAGAACCACTTTATGGGCTGCAGATCGGCCGCTTAGTGAAGCAGAACTTGAGCTAATTTTGAGGACCATTATGCAGTCCATTATGCGACTGTATAACCATTTCACGGGCTGGACAACCCATTGCAGATGCAGCATGAGAAAACTTCGGAAGGAGGTTCTGTGGCCTATTATGCAACTGCAGAACTGATATGCGGACTGCATATCCGTCGCAGATCTGTCTAGACCTGCCCAATTTTTGGGACCCTTTCTGTGGTCCCCTTTGCGGGCTGCATTATTGTTTTGCAGTCCGATCTGCGACCACAGACCCGAATTTATAGTGTTTAAGTTTGGGAATATTTCACCCGATCCCATTTTTATAAAAACAACTTGGGGTTTATTTTTGCTAGTCCTAACTGATATTTTAGAGAGAGGAAAGTGGTCTAGAGTGAGGGGGATTCCTAAGCTAATTGTTCATCAATCCTTGCTCAAGAATTTGAGAATTCACAAGGAAAACGCACAAGGTCTTCATCCAAGAGGTAAGGTTCCATACTCTAGTCTTCAAATTCGAGTTTGGGGTAGACGATGGGTAATGGGGAGTGTCATTTTTAGGTATGGGGGTGTTATCTATGCATGCATATACCAACAAAGTTGTGGGAAGGTTGTTGATCTCAAAAGGGTAGACATTGGGTTATAGGATGAAGGAATCCACCACAAGAGGACCTTGAAATCATAATGCACACCTAGGACTTGATAAATGCTTAAGTGAGCTGAACCTATGAATATCTTCCTAATTGTGGTTCAATTTTATCATGTCTCTAAATAGATCAAAGTTGCTAGGATTTCCGGAACTGTGTAGTAATTTAAGGAGAGCTCAAAGCGAGGTATGCTGGCTAAACTCCTCTTGTAGAATCGAGTCCATGATGTCCTTGTAAGTTCTAGTTATGATTGGCTCCAGCTCTTATGTCTTGTGTTCTGTGTTGTTTCTTATAAACTTGACTATTCCAAATAAACTCTGTGCCAAAAGTTATATGTTCAAAATGTATTCCGAATGCTCTTATCATATTGTGTTATCCTTCGAGATTGTATTCAAATGTGACCATGTGTTGAAATATTATGAATTCCATTATGTCTCAAATGCTAGTTATTATGCCAAATTGTGGACGAAAACCCATTGTGCCTAAGACTCTTATTTGGTCATATGTACACTAAAGGCCATGATTAGAGATGCTTTGTTGTTGATAATCTATGATGAAGTTTGAAAGTGAAAGGGGTGATCATGACATATGAAATACGTCGACGTGCGAAGAATAACATTACATGTGTGGCCACTAGTTCCAATGAAATGAGAAGATGAGTAAAAGACTATGAGTGAACTGAAAAAATCCTTTATAAAATAAACATTTGGGAGTATCGTTAGTCACCGAGGAGGGATAGGTTAAAATGACCTAACCCCGAAACTACACGTGCCGATGTAGATGTGTATTCTGATTTTTTCCCCTTGTTTGGGATGAGATTGACATGATGAGATTATTCCCCTTAAATGGGATGAGATAATTGCTCGCAAAGGGTGATGTTGATCCACAAGGCATTGTGGTGAGACGGCCTAGCCGGTCGGGTCGAGATCGGACGCCATGTGACACACATGGTGATGACTGTGCTAGAGATTGTGATTGAGATAGTGATTGAGATTGTAATTGTGATTGGATATCTTTGGGTGAGACGGCCTAGCCGATCGGACTCCATGCTAAAGTCACGGTGGTATATCGGTACTAAAGATCTTCCAACCTTAAATAATGTAGTTTACTTGAAATCTTATCTTGCTCCCAACTTGATGTCCTGGTATTGTTTGAGGCTTCCATTGATTCTATGATTTTTCTTTCTTATTTTATTAATCGTTCTACTGATAGGGTGATTATTCATTCTTATTAGTACTATTCCATATGTACTATTACGCGGCGCCTTCCTGAGGCTCTTTGGAAGAGCAACGTAAGGCTAAGCAATCGATGTCAGTACAATTGCTGTCCGCCAACTGAGGTCCCCTCCATACGCTAGACTAGATTGTTAGTGCCGTACGGGAAAACCAGTGTCGTTAGCAACTGAGAACAGAAGAGAGAATTGAGAAAGAATGCTTGATTGTATAAATGAAAGATTTTTCGGAAAAGCTACGCGGTTTTGAGGGGGAGAGACACCAGTACAGAGAATTGTTTGCTTGCTAGAAAGTTTTGAATGCTTGATCCCCCCTAATAATGCTTAAAAAAATAAACCAAAGTTACACACTTTACCTAAGAAAGCTGTAGATGCATACTAAAAGAAAATAAAGTAAACGTACTCTATATTTAAAATGAAAAGGACTTAGTCTTCTGCAATGTAGTAACAAGTCCGTTTGCAGCAACTTTGTCATTAGCATCAGGGTCCGCGTGCGGCGTTGTCTACGCGCGCGGCGCTGTGGGCATCTGCCTGTGGCTGAGTGCTGGCGCTGGTTATCAGTGGGGCGATAGAGGCGCTTGCACGCTTGTCACTTGGAGCTGCCGAGACCACGGGGCCGACCATGGTGCTGGGCGTTGGGAAGCTTGCTAGGACGCCACGGGGCGCGTCCAAGGGGTCATGGGGTATGGCTGGAAAAACGCCCATGACATTCTCCCCCACCAGAGTTGGCGACGTCCTCGGCACCTTACTTGCGAGGTAGTCATCAATTAGGCTCTTATAGGCTTTGAGGTTTGTCCCCTTCTCCCAAGTATTCTTCTTTGCATCACGTCCATGTCATTTCACCAAGAAATCTTGGTGATCTTTCCTTGAGGCATGAATCGCTCTATCATCAAGAATAGCTTCAGCACACCTTTTCCCGGTTGAATTGGGGCCTCGAATACTGGGTATTGTGAGTTGGCTCCATGAGGGATCCTCCGTATCTTCCCGAAAAGATTTCAGGAGACTGACATGGAAGACGGGATGAATTTTCCACCAAGCTGGGGTATCCACCCGGTATGCAACTTTCCCAATGCGCCTTTTAATGGGCAAGGGTCCAATATATTTTTGCAATAGGCGAGGGTCATGGACTCCCGCAAACAAGTACCGCTTTGGGATTTTGACCATCACTTTGTCTCCTACCTGATACTCGACAAAGCGACGATTTTGATCAGCATGCCTCTTCATCTGCTTTTGGGCTTTGACAAGATAGCTCCGCACTATCTCCAAATTTTGCTTCCATTCTCTTGAGAAGCTAGCGGTTCGAGGAGATTTTGACATGTTAGGTGCATTCACAGTGTGTGGGAGTAGCGGTTGCTGTCCGGTAAAAATTTCAAAAGCGCTCTTGTTGGTACTAGAGCTCTTTTGTGAATTGAAACACAGTTGAGCAGCATCCAAAAGCTTCACCCAGTTCTTCTGCAATCCAGTTACAAAGTGGCGGAGATATTCCTCCAGCATGCTGTTGAACCACTCCGTCTGGCCATCAGACTGCGGATCAAAACTTGAACTGTGGCTTAATTTTGGTCCAAGGCACTTAAAGAGTTGAGTCCAAAAGTTGCTAGTGAAGTGCGAGTCGCGATCACTAATGATGTCTTTGGATAGGCCCCAATATTTGACGACATGAGAGAAGAGAGTCGAGTTTTATCTTCTGCTGAAATATACTATGCGACTGCTATAAAGGTAGCATATTTGGAAAATCGATCCACCACAACCAAGATAGTTGTGAGATCCCCGACCTTGGGCAATCCTGTGATGAAATCCAGGGAAACGCTTTCCTAAGGTCTCTTTGGGACAACCAGTGGTTCCAAGAGTCCTGCTTGTGCCAGACGGTCCGACTTGTCTTTCTGGCATACTAGACAAGTCTTCACATACTGAGCAACGTCATCGGCCATTTGAGGCCAATAATATGCACGGCGAAGTAACGCCATGGTGCGTTCTTCACCAGGATGACCGGCCCACAAAGTGTCGTGGCATTCCACTAGAAGGGTCCTTCGCAGATCTCTTCCTTTGGGAACATAAAGTCAGTTTCCTTTCACTTTTAGGAAACCATCTTCTGTGTAGAACTGGCGAGTCTTGCCTTGTTCTACCAAATTAACCAAATACTGTGCAGCAGGATCCTTGATGAGTAGACCCTGTATCTGGTCTCTTATGGTGGTGGATACTTAGCTCCCCCTTAGGGTGGCGAGTATGCACACTGATGCTAGATCCGCTTTCCGACTGAGTGCATCAGCAACTTGATTCGTCTTCCCACTGCGGTACTCCAAGTTGAAGTGAAATTCCGCTAGAAGTTCCTGCCACCTGGCCTATCGACGATTCAGCTTCGGTTGAGTCATGAAATGGCTAACAACTGTATTGTCTGTCTTGACCACGTACGGGGTTCCCAGCAGATAAGGCCTCCAAAGGCGTAGGCAATGGCCGACATCCAATAATTCCTTTTCGTGGGCGGCATAGCACCGCTCTACATCCTTCAACTTCCGGCTCTCGTATGCTACAGGATGCCCTTCTTGTAGCAAGACTCCACCGAGTGCATAATCAAAGGCATCCGTTTGTACCTCAAATGGCTTGGCCAAATCAGGGAGGGCCAAGACGAGGCTACTAGACATAGCCGCTTTCAATGCGTTGTAGGCCTCCGCTCGCCTGGGTCCCCAATCCCAAGGCATGACCTTCTTGAGAAGTTCTCTCAGTGGTACTGCGATGAGAGAGTAATTTTTCACAAAACGACGATAGAAGTTGCATAGCCTGAACCTTCTGTTGGTCCATCTTGATCCGCCTTTCCTCAATGACATGCCCGAGAAAGTCGATCTGTTTTTGAGCAAAAGAGCATTTGGACAACTTCTCATATAATTGGTGCTCCCGCAATCGTGTTAGGACCTTCCGCAAGTGCTCTAAATGTTCCTCCAGTGTCTGGCTACATACGACAATGTCGTCCAAGTAGACCACCATGAATTCATCAATGTACTCCCAAAAGACTTGGTTCATCAGGGTGCAAAATGTGGCTGGGGCATTAGTCAAGCCGAATGGCATCACCAGGAAGTCGTATGACCCATATCTTATCACGCACGTCATCTTGTGTTCATTGCCCTTTACAATCCGAACTTGCTAATTACCTGTCTTCAGGTCTATTTTGGTGAACAACGTCGCACCACCCAATCTGTCAAACAAGTCTGCCATTAGCGGAATAGGATACTTGTTCTTCACAGTGATTTTGTTTAGAGCCCGGTAATCCACACATAGTCGTAAACTCCCATCGTGTTTCTTTTGAAATAGCACAGGGGACCCATATGGGGACTTGGAGGGTACGATGATCCCTGTGTCTAGAATTTTCGTCAATTGTCTCCGAAGCTCGGTGAGTTCAGGTTATGCCATTCTGTATGGCGCCCGGGCATGTGGCTTCGCACCTCGTACCAACTCAATCTCATGGTCCACAGTGCGCCTCGGCGGGAGTCGCTTTAGCATGTCTTGTGGCATGACATCTTCAAATACCAGTAACAGCTCCTTCACGGTTGTAGGAAGAGGACCTGAGGAGCGTTCTATATCTTCAATGCAGAGAGTAGCCAATAACGTAGGTTCATGTCTTTTGACCCCCTTCTTCAACTGCAAGGCCGAGATGTTTTTAGCGGCCATCTTAATGGGCATGCACGGGATGGTGCAGGGCTTGACCCATTTATTCCCATCATCAGTAGCATATCTGCATATGGCACCGACATGGTGTTGGTTTGCCTTAGAAATTCCAACCCCACTATCAACTCGAAGTCGTCTAGGACCACCACCCGCAAGTTGAATTTTCCTTCATAGGGTCCAAGTTTCACTAGTACTTCTCTGGATATTCCACCAACTGGTTGAGGGGGTGAGTTGATAGCCTGACACGACCTCTGCCCTTTCCTACAACTAGGCCAAGGCGCTCCACCTGAGTCGAGGCTAAATAGTTGTGAGTCGTACCCGTGTTTATCATCGCCCGAATTGGTTTTCCATTTACCTTCATCTCGACAAGCATTAAGGTCCTCTCTTGTTTAGGAGGGGTCCTCTCATCCGCCTTCTTTTTCCCTTTTTTTCTGATTGGGCAGGGGTCTTTCTTCTTATGGATACCAGCACTGGTCCCTGCTAAGGCTTCAGAAAAGGAGCCAACAATTGCATTGAAGGCGCCTACCAGTTTGATCTGGTCCGCATCATCAGATTCTTCAGCCTTCCCATCGTCAACAGCTTGATGGGCATTCATCTGTGCATGTGGGCACTCATTATTCCAATGTGGTCCGCCATAATGATGGCATCCTGAAGGGGGTTTGCTCCCCCCGATCGTTGTTGTTAGATGCAGTGCTAGTACTGCCTGAGGAGGGAGCCTTAGATTTGGTTGCACTCCGATCTCCTCCACTTCTACTTGGGCCACCAGTACTTGGATGGCCCCCTTTGTATTCTCCGTTGACAGGCTGTTGAGGCCTATCCTTCCAAGCTTCCACTTGATAATCCCCAAGGCATTCCGCTGCTTGGATCGCCTTAGGTAATGTGTCTACCCTTTTTCTTTGGAGTTCCATACGGGAATAGGTTTCAACCATTCCTTTTAGGAAAGTGAAGAGTTTATATTTGTCCCCCATGTTGCGTATGCTCAGCATGAGTGCAGAGAATTCTCGCACGTAGTCCCGCACTGATTTGGTCGGCGGAGCTCCCGTAACTTCCTCCTTGCATTGTACTCAACATTTTTGGGGAAGAACTGCAGGCGTATGGCGGCCTTTAGTTCCGACCATGTGTCGAGAGTATCTTCACCAGCCCTGATGGCTTCGTATTTCACTCGCACCAGAGTTTAGCATCAGCTTGAAGATACATGGCAGCAGTTACCACCTTCTTAGCTTTTTCTTGGCCTCCCACGACATCGAAGTATTGTTCGATGTCGAAGATGAAGTTTTCCACTTCTTTGGCATTCCGGGCACCACTGTATGGCTTTGGCTCAAGAATTTTCAGTTTTTGTTTCGCGGGGGCGAAGTTCACAGCACCCCCGGTTTGTTTCCCGCTTCCTCGAAGCAGGCCTTGTAAAGCAGTATTGACAACGTTGAGCTGGCCTGTCAAGTTGTCTATAGTTTTTTGCATGGCAGTCACCTTGTTTGACTCTTGTACCCTGTGGGCTAAATCTTCGGCACGCTCCTACTGGAGGCCCTCAAATTTCCTAAAAATTTTGGCTGCCTCTGTGGCTGCCGTTTGCCAGTCTCCTTTAGAGTCGTGACTGATGTTTTCTATGTCAACTTCAGCCTGGTGCATCCTGCGATCTAGGTCGTCCAACCTTTGCACTAGGCTAATCTTTAAGTCAGGCACCGTTTCCACGATGGGCCGTAATGCGTCAACCGTCTCCTTAAAGGTCGCGATGCGATCCCCATGATTCACCATGGTCAGAAATGGTGGTAATTGCAATGTTATCCCTCGTCCGATGTCAAGCCTAGGCTCTAATATCAACTATTACGCGGCACCTTCCTGAGGTTCTTTGGAAAAGTAACGTAAGGCTAAGCAATTGATGTTAGTACGATTGCTGTCCGCCAGCTGAGGTCCCCTCCGTATGCTAGACTAGATTGTCAGTGCCATATGAGAAAATCAATGTCGTAAGCAACTGAGAACAGAAGAGAGAATTGAGAAAGAATGCTTGATTGTATAAATGAAAGCTATTACAGTTCTTGATTGTATAAATGAAAGCTATTACAGAAAAACTACACGGTTTCGAGGGGGAGAGACACCAGTACAGAGAATTATTTGCTTGCTAGAAAGTTTTGAATGCTTGATCCCCCCTAATAATGCTTAAAAAAAATAAACCAAAATTACATGACTTTACCTAAGAAAGCTGTAGATGCATACTAAAAGAAAATAAAGTAAACCTACTCTATATTTATAATGAAAAGGACTTAGTCTTCTATAATGTAGAAACAAGTCCGTTTGTAGAAACTTTGTCATTTGCATCAAGGTTCGCGCGCGGCATTGTCTGCGCGCACGGTATTGTGGGCATCTGCCTATGGCTGGCGCTCGCGCTGGTTATCAATGGAGCGATAGAGGCGCATGCCCGCTTGTTACTTGGAGCTGCCAAGACCATGGGGCCGACCGTGACGCTGCGCATTGGGAAGCTTGCCAGGATGCCACGGGGCGCGTCCAAGGGGTCATGGGGTATGGCTGGAAAGCCGCCCATGAGAGTACTAACGTCCTTTTTGCCAGGGGTGCTGCATCTTTGATGGATGCAGGTGGTTCCACAACAGGCGGCTTTGATTAGTGATAGCGATATACCCTCTTCCCAGCTGACTTCGTGAGCCCCACTTCATTTCGGGATCGTGTATCTTTTGTTCCTTGTGTATTATATTTTGAGGTATAGCCGGGGCCTTGTTGCCGCACTATCATAGTACTCTTTTGTATCTATTAGAGGGCTCCATAGATATAGTGTGGGTTGTATGTTGGTGTTGGGAAAGTCAAACTAGTAATGTTGTATTTCTACCACTTGTTCCACTTCAAACTATGAAAGTGTATGTATTTTGAGAACTTATAAATAATGTAATAATGGTAATTAATTGGTGTTGCCCACATGATCTTCTTCTGGTCTAATTAATGAAATAGGTCTTCTCTTTATTCATTGGGTGAGTTCGGGTAGAAGGTATTGCACATGCTTGTTCGGCCGGGTCCTCTCGGTTGAGCGCCAGTCTAGCTTCCCGAGGTCGGGGCATGACAGAATGGACACTTGATACACAAGGGCCAGTACGAGAGGTAAGTTAAGACAAAGGACATAACCCAAGATAGATTACGTGAAATATGGATGTGAGAATGGACCAATGAGTAGTTAGTAGGTAATTAAGGAAGAGTCTAGTTATGGCTAGCCAAGAGGTCACAGATAAATCAGCACATTGTGCAAGATAAACGTAGTGAACCCCATCTTAGAAAATTCGGTCTCGCAGATACGAGGTCGTAATCCTGGAGAAATATTCAGACAGGAGTTGGGATAGTTAAAGTTATCATATAAGTATTACGGAAATAAAACATTGTGACACTGGGGAGACAATCTAAATTTCACTCCAGAAGCAACCCTACGAGCACATGGGCATGGAGGTACGTAAATAAGGATAATTATAAGCGAGTAAAAACATCAAAAATTCTGTCGAGTGTACGATGTAATAAGCTCGCAGCTTTACAAGAGTTGTAGGGTCTCCCGTTAGTACTACAACGAAAGACTAGCTGAGGAAATAAGGAAGAAGGCTTCAACCTAAGTAGTGAGTTGACGAAGAAATGATCTTGGAACAACAATCTCAATACAACATTGTATGCACTCCAAAAGAAAGTTGCACCTATCTTGACTAATAAATGGGAAGTAAAATCAAAAGTAATATTAAAGATCATCATATTAGTTGCACGAAATTCCAATATGTGTGGGCACTAAGATAATCCAAGTATTCATGAAACAAGTGACAGAGCGACAAGGAAAAATAGTTGATTACTTTTAAAGAAAGCCGAGAAGACACGAAAGGAATTATTTGATCAATGACCCAGAGTTTGTTACGTTTTGAACGCACTTAAGATTTCGGAGTATTATCCATGCAACATATATGTTGACATTCATACATCTATATGAGACTCTGGTATAGTTAAAAGAAAGAATTGAGTCCATGTCACAGACAAAGGCTTGAATTGTTAGAAGATTATAATATGGATATTCCATAGCGTCCACGAAAGGCTAAAGCAATAACTAATACCCTGAGCCGCAGATTGGAAGAAAACTTAAGCCTACATAAGGCTAAGAGATAAGAGGAAGCCCGAGAGTTATAATACCAGATAATTAGAGAAATCATGATTCAGAACATTGCAGAATCACTCTTAATATAAGAGGTACAAGAGAGATAGTACATCGGCCGTATTCTATAACGACTCTATGATAAAGCTAGTTAGAAGAGTACCGGCCCTATAAGAAGTTAGTATGAAGCTCCCGCTAGATTGTGTATGCACCAGAGGTGCAAGTAGTATAGTAGAGCTTTAAGGTGTGGATGTGAATTCAACCTATGTGGAAAGGAGGTTATGCAAGAAATAGAATATATGATGTGAGATTTAAAGGTAAGTAAGGTAAAGGTAAAGAAGGTACGAGATACTCAAGTGCAGAAGGTTGTGAATAGTCTAGACTTCAGATAGAGGGCTAGAAGCGTCGTGACTCAGTATCCAGAAATGATAGTGGTGTCATCAGTAGCATTCTTCCAGCCTATGGTTTCCAGGTACCAAGAGGTCTAGTTAAGAGAGTAAAGAAGAGTTAGGAATGACGTGATGTCTCATTTAAGGTTCTATAAAAACATAAGGAAATCTATGGTGCTAGCAGGTTAAAGAATGGTTACAAGTAGTATAAATAGATAAGTGTAGGTCGTACGCTAAAGTATGGTAGAGCAACAAGGTTTTAGCTAGGTAGGAGTAAGGATAAGAAAAGGTGGGCGAGAAGGTGACGAGAATAGGTAAGGCATCGGGATTAATCCCATCAAAATAAGAGAGTTGATAGTTTCTATAAGTTATAGAAAGCTCAATATAGCATGAACGAACTCGAAGGAGTCTAAGACTAGGAGCATTTAGAAGAGATGAAATGCAGCCCTGGTAGTATAATAAGGGTGTAGTTGCGATAGATAAGAGGATGACGTTTAGGCTTTTGATTGTATAATGATTCAAAGAAAATGGATTTCATAAATTGCACAGGATTAGAATAACCCCAAAGATGAATCACATTAGGATGCTATGAAATACGGTTATTAAAGTATAGTATTGTCCCTAGGCAGATCAGGCAAATCACTTCAGATGTTCCCCGATGAGCCGTGAGCCCTAGTGACAATGTATTACGTAAGAGGTTTCAAGTTATCAGTGGTAGATTATAGATCAATATTAAGGTGAATCAGCAATAGATGGATAAAGTTACATAGTATAAGATGAGATTAGGCTATCATTCTTAAGATGAACAATAATGAGGAAGCATTAAAGGACTTAGATTTATACGTATAGGATAAGCTGCAAGAGAGTAACCTAGAGTGGGGTAGCAGCCTCGGTAATAAAATAAGAAAACCTGAAGTAAGTGTTATGGTATAATATGACCTACCAAGATGCATTAAAGCCATAAGGATAGATAGCCGAGACTATGATACAAAATATAGCAATAGTCGTAAGTTCGCCAAAATACTGAGCGACAAACTTCAGTTCACCTATTGATGCCTAGAGGGACTGTTGTCATAGTTTTGTATATTTCACAACGTTAGGCCTAGAGATTGGCTAATGGCTAGAATAAAAAGGAGAGAAGAGTCACACAGGCACACATACAAGGACAGAGTCGTACAGGCTGCATGACAGAAGGTAGCAACAGTTTCGAGATAGGAAGAATTTCGACCACAGGTGTGAGAAAGAGGCCTTAGAGGGGGGGGGGG
>MCJB01026066.1:35491-124459 GCA_002018475.1 Nicotiana obtusifolia
GGGGGGGGGATGATGTTACACCCTACATTTTCGTACGTGAGAGTACGTCGTAAGTTAATTGATGTAAGCTCAAAAATGCGATCCTCTTTGAAAGTACATAAGTAAGTTAATCATATTATCGTGGAGGATAAAAATATTTAAGATCATGAATAACAAGTACCAATAGGGTTGTAGGCTTAGAAGCTAAATGAATTGAAGAAAATAAGTTTCGTCGAAAGTCGACAAGTTGGGAATGTTATAACATGTACTTTTGGGGTGGGACTAGGGTTCTTAACATGATAAGGAGGTTATTTTATGATTTATTTTAGTTTTATGATAGTTACGTGTTATGTTTTGAAGTAAAGCGAGTTGTGGAACAAAAGTTGCAATGGTTATCACAGGTTACATTCATAAATATGCTGACAATTAGGTCAAATGTAGCTGAGCTTTTATCCCAATATACATGGAACTACAGGCTGATCCACCTACCAAATTTAAGATGTTTGCGTCTAGTTTCTAACTCATTAAACCTCACAACATCGAAGTAGAGAGATATTTTCATTTTTGTGAGGCTGCACAAGCATCTCCCATTAAGACCCAGTTAGGCGGTGAACGACCTTTGAACATTTTAAAGTGGTTGGAAGGCTCATTTTTGGTCATTTCGACCAAGGATAGTTTCCAAACTCTCTCAACACCTCTCTAACAGTTCTTCAAGATCCCAAGTTGAATACAAGGTGGTTTTACCTAAACTTAACCTCAAAGATTAACCTAAGTGAAGAAGATAGTCTCTATGGTGTTGTGAGGTCATTAAGGGTGCTTGTAAGCTAAGGAAAGCTTTGGTTCGAGTTTTTCTGATTATTTAAGTCATGTATGACACCCTATTTCTTGTGCTTAAGCTTATCTATGTGTTGGTTAAGTTATTTGGATGAAGAATTACAAGATAACACTTGACGCGGTTTAAGAAGTTGTTGTTTCTTATTGCACTATTTTGGAGTTGTGTAGATGACTTCATATGGCTAGAAATAGTGGGAATAGCTTGGTTATAACATTTTTATTGTTTTTATGATTGTAAATATGTGTAGTATATTGATGATGTTGTAAATAGGAGAATAATCGACCACACAATACCTAGAAGTTGTCCATGTTGTTGTTATGTCTTGTTGGGTTGTTTGATGTTACTTTTATGATGGATAAGTTGGAATGTCATGTCAATATATATGTTTATATGATGGACGTGTTGATGGCGTTGTTAGTACAGGGGGGATGGTAAAAAGATTTGGCGTTTGGTATCAATCCAAGCTTGTCGCTCGTCGTATTAAAGTTTGTGCTCTTGTCGTTGTGTAGATTGATTTGTGTTGTTGGCTGTTGGGTATGTTGTGGTGTTGAAAGTATATAGTTGAAGGTTGTGTGTGTTCTTGTTTTTTTTTATGGACTTGGGTAAAGCAAGGGAAACATGGGAGATGCTGCCCATTTTACAATAAAATAAGTTTGTCGTTTGTTGTACGATAGTTGCATCTTCAGTAGCTTAATGATAGCATTATTATCGTTGTTGTAGATTAAAGTGCGACGAGACGAGTTCAACATTGTTATTTGATAGATTGTGATAAGGTATGTCAAGGCTAAACCTTTCCTTTATTTTTGCATGATCCCATAACTACATGCATTTGATAACGAGACATAAAGAGAAGTTTGTATTCCTGAACTTATGTACATTATCCTAGTGTCATAAGTTACAGTATTCTCCCTTATTGGGACCTTATATTCAGTTAAATACTATCTTCTTTCAGTCAAGAGAGCGCACACACAGACACACACACACACACACACACACATATATATATATATGATCAGTGGGCAGGCCCCTATTGGGCAACCTATGATCAGATGGTAAGTTATGTACCGAGCCTACTATGGCGGAGCCCCTATGAGTGTGCCTAGAATGGCCAAGATACCGAGCCTATTAGGGTCGAGAACCTAAGAGCGAGCCTACTACGGTAGAGCAGTTACATGTACCGAGCAGCTATTTTACTTACTATATTGAGAGAGTTGAGTCAGTATCAACAGGTAAGCATATCTTCAGATCATCTTTGACTCCCAGTTACTTTCAGTTACTATATTATCAGTTTAGTTTCACCTTTCAGTTATTTTGTTTCCTTACATACTTGATACATTATTTTGTACTGACGTCCCTTTTGCGAGGGACGCTGCATTTCATGCCTGCCGTTCCTGATAAAAAGCTATAAGTAGATAGAGCTAAACATTAGCTTGTTTGGTAATCTCCATTTCCTCGAAGTTACCAGGTCTGGACTTTGGATTCTATTTTATATATATATAAAGATTATATGGGTAGGTTGGGGCGCTATTCCGACCATAGTACAACCATCAGTAGAGGCTTGTAGACATATCCTGTCAGTTAGTGTAGTATGTTGGCCTCGTAGGCCTTGTATATATATGTTTTTTTGGTCTGTCAGCTATAGTAGTTATGACGGCCTTATCGGCCCAGCTTTATGCTGATGTTTAGTTGGAGCTAGTCTCCGTTCAGTTATATAATCTCCGTCAAGTGAGGCACCACGTGCCTGTCTCATCTCCCTAGGTTTGGGGCGTGACAATAGTGTTTGCCCATTTACAGTTATACATTACGAGTTGTAGCCATGTTGGCCCAGGATAGTTATAGAAAGATTGAGTTTAGTGAAGTCAGCCTATGTATGCTCTAGTGTTCGTCGAACGATCATGAGTTAGAGAGTGGTTTGGTCGGGCTAGAACGACGCCGGGGCGTGACAAATAGGTTTGAGCCCGTTTCATAGGCTTATACATGATGTATTTGTATTTGACTTAGAGAAAGCATATGATAAAGTACTTAGGAAGGATCTTTGGTGATGTTGGAGAGAAATTAAACATATATAAATGCCAAAAAGGACATGTATGAGCGAGGTGTCGCTAGCGTGAGAACAGTAGTATGAGATACAAAGGAGTTTCTCTACTTGGTCGGTTGCCTTTATTTGCTTAGACTAGATCTTTAAACTGCATGGCATTCCTGCTACGATCACTAGTGATAGAGACCCTATCTTTCATAATACTTTCTGCCTGAGTTTTAGCTCTTCAAGGGTTCAATTGCAGACTTTCTCAACTTACCATCTCCAAACAGATGGTAGATTGAGGTACTTAATATATGCCTGGAAGCATATCTCAAATGCTTTAAACTAATTTTTCCACATGACTGGTATAATTTCCTCCATTAGCTTAATGATTTATACAACTTCACTTTCCACACTGCTTACCAAAACCTATGCTTTTGAGCTCCTCTGTGGGTATCCACCACAACTCCATCTTCCTTATCAAGTAACCTACTTCAAATGGTTAATTGAAAATATCATGTCGTCAAGGGAATCCACGTGCCAACTAGCTAAGTTTCACCTAGTGAAAGCCCAGGAAAAAATGTTGTCGTCGATAGATGCTCACATAATTGAAAGAATATTTTTATAGGAGATTGGATCTTTATAAAATATCAGCCTTACGGACAATCCACTCTTTCTAATTTACCCTTTCCACAAGCTCATCTCTAAGTATTTTGGGCATGCCCCGTTGTGGAAAAGATTAGACATGTTGCTTATAAAATTCTATTTCTTTTTGAAGCTAAGTTGCATCCAACATGTCATGTCTCACAATTGAAGTTCTTTCACCTCATTCCTACACAAATATCTATTCTTCAGACATTGATCTCGCTAGCCCTCTTTGTCATGGTATACGGTCGAAGTCGGGCCCATCTATATGTGGTCAAAATCGGGGTCGACTCTATATAGTTAAATTCATATTCAACTATTACACGACAGATCGGTCTTGGAATGCGTAGGGTGGAAGATCGAACCCGAGCTTCATCGAAGCGGAACACGAAGCCAAAATGTCCAACCTTGAGAACACCGAGCCCGTGATCCGAAATCGAGCCTGACTCCGAAAATGTCCAAGGGAAGATCATTAAACCTAAATGATGGAAAATTGGAATATCCGTAATGGGATGAACGTCACGGCAGGAATCTCAGCACCAATCAATAGAACCGCTTAATTAGCAAATCAGGAGATCTTTTACCTTGTGCGGAGATTTTTACCTTGTATAAAGTTGAACTAGATATTTGACCTCCACCCTATATAAAGGGAGAGTTAAACCATTTAAAAGACACTTTTTACACGAATCATCAATAGAAAGAAAAATAGTGATATATTTCTCTCTTGAATCATTTTATCATCAATTTGTTTCAATTTCCATTATATTCAGTTTCTGCCCAAGAAGGATCAGAATACGTCCAAGAGTGTATAATTCGGGTGGTTTGCGTTTCTTTACCATTTATCCCTTAATTTTAATTTTTCTTATATTATTCGTCGCCACATATCCTTAAAACCACATATAAATTCAATTGTTATCCGAAATTTAGGGTAAACAGTTTGGCGCCCAATGTGGGGCTAAGGATAATAGTGGATATTTGATACAACTTTTTATCACACACATTGTTTCACACTTGCTCTTTAAAGTGTTTTTGATTCTAGGTTGCAATACGAAAATGTCAAACTCTCAATCAGCACCTCTGCACGTTGATAACGAGTTTGATCATCAAGGCAAAAATAATAACATAGTGCCCGGTGACGAAATTCCAATCGATGTTAATTCACAAGTGGCAGTTGATGCAGATCAGCTTACCAGCCCCTCAAATAGCGTTCACAGGGGAACTCGATCGGTGACACAAAATCCCCAAAATGATGAATGGGACGGGATTAGCCTCTGGATGATCTTCGAAATGTTTCTAGCCCAACAGGCAGCAATAGCTCAGTTACAAAACCGAAGCCAAATCTCAAACAGGGTTGAGCCTGGCCCTTCTCGGGAAATTACCCATAGGGATGGATCGATTGTAGGATGGTTGAATGAGTGTGAATCGGGGCAAACCCCGGGATTATGAAGATGCTCGAAGAACTAACTAAATGAGTAGAATTTGGGGAGAAGAAAATCGAGGCAAATAACAAGAAGGTGGAAACGTACAACTCCAGGGTGGATCAAATCCTAAGAGCACCCCCGGTATTAAAAGGCTCGGATTCCAAAAAGTTCGTACAAAAACCTTTTCCATCGAGAGCGACTCCAAAATCGATATCCAAAAAATTTCGTATGCTAGAAATCCACAAATACAACGGAACGACCGACCCAAACGAGCATGTAACCGCATATACATGCACTATCAAAGGGAACAGCCTGGAGGATGACGAGATCGAATCCATTCTGTTGAAAAAATTTGGGAAAGCCTGTCGAAAGGATCCATAACATGGTATCACAACTTACCCCCTAATTTTATTGACTCGTTTGCTATGCTTGCAGATTCTTTTGTGAAGGCACACGCAGGCCCCATCAAGGTCGAAATGCGAAAATCGGACCTTTTCAAAGTTAGGCAGAAAGATAATAAGATGCCCATAGAGTTCGTGTCCCGGTTCCAAATGGAACGGATGGATCTACCACCGGTCACAGACAATTGGGCTGTTCAAGCTTTCACTCAAGGGCTGAATGTTCGAAGCTCGGCGGCTTCACAACAACTAAAATAGAACTTAATAGAATACCCTGCCGTCTCATGGGCTGACGTACATAACCGGTACCAGTCAAAAATCAGAGTCGAAGATGATCAGCTTGGAGCCCCTTCAAGATCAATTTACCCGTTAGAGCTTATGACAAAATTCGAAGGGAAGTTTATCGCGAACCAAGATCGAATAGAGAGCGACATCGTCCATATCACGGGGACAGAAAAATTGGCGTATCGGGGAAAAACTCTCCAAGACATGAAAGGAGAAATGACCGAGGTTAGAATAGCCGGGGGATCATGACCAAAAGCAATTTCGAAAGGCCCATCGGGCATAAAGAAGCACCTCGATTATCAAAGTATAATTTTAATGTTGATGCTGCCATTATCGTATCTGCTATCGATCGCATCAAAGATACTAAATGGCCTCGACCATTACGATCCGATCCAACCCAAAGGGATCCTAATCAGATATGCAAATATCACGGCACTCACGGTCATAAAACGGAAGGCTGTGGGCAACTGAGAGAAGAAGTTGCCCGGTTACTTAATAATGGACACCTTCGAGAATTCTTGAGCGACCGAGCAAAAAATCACTTCGAAAATAGGGATAAACAGACAGGCCAGGAAGAACCTTAACATACAATCAACATGATTATCGGTGGAGTCGATACCCCTCAAGGTCCGATGTTGAAACGTACCAAAATATCCATCATTAGGGAAAAGCGCACTCGGGATTACACGACAGAGGGGACTTTATCTTTTAACGATGAGTATGCGGAAGGAATTGTACAAACCCACAACGACACACTGGTAATATCTGTACTTATAGGTAAAGTTAATGTAAAACGTGTGTTAATCGACCCAGGTAGCTCGGCCAATATAATCCAATCGTGGGTCGTGGAGCAACTCGGCCTGTCAGACCGGATTGTTCCTACAGTCTGAGTACTTAAGGGGTTCAATATAGCATGTGAGACCACCAAGGGTGAAATAACGTTGCCAATAAATACTGCTGGAACCATTCGAGAAATAATGTTCTGTTTGATCGGAGGGGACATGAGATACAATGCTCTATTTGGAAGGCCCTGGATCCATGACATGAGGGCGGTACCTTCGACATTACCCTAGGTGTTGAAGTTTACCCGATGGAGTTAAAACGGTTTACGGGGAGCAACCAGCTGCGAAAGAGATGTTCGCGGTGGAAGAAATGACACCAACACCAACGATTCCTAACCAAAGGGTCGAGAGCACGAAAAAATAGCAATCACAAATACCATCTTTGGCAAATGTTGATAAACAAGTATATGTCGAGGATGATGATTATGGAATTCCTAGATCTTTCATCACCCTCGATGATTCCAATGCCAGCAAATCGACTGTCGAGGAACTGGAACAAGTCACACTGCGAGAAGACTTGCCCGAACGCAAGGTATACCTGGGCTCGGGGTTGAGCTTCGAGCTTAGGACAAAACTTATTCGATTTTTTACAAATAACAAAAACTGCTTCGCTTGGTCCCACCTTGATATAACAGGTATACCGTTAGAGATAACCACTCACAAGCTGAGCCTGGATCCGAAGTTCCATCCAATCAAACAAAAAAGGAGGCCTCAGTCCGAAATCAAACATGCGTTCGTCAAGGATGAGGTAACTAAACTTCTAAAGATAGGGTCTATTCGGGAGGTTAAATACCCGGAGTGGTTGGCAAACGTAGTGGTAGTCCCTAAAAAAGGGAATAAATTAAGAATATGTGTAGATTATAAAGACTTGAATAAATCATCTCCAAAAGACTCTTTTCCCTTACCCAACATCGATCGCATGATCGATGCTACTACCGGCCATGAGACCCTTAGTTTTCTTGACGCATACTCTGGCTACAACCAAATACGGATGGACCCAGGTGATTAGGAAAAAACTTCCTTCATCCATAAATATGCACATACTGTTACAATGTAATGCCATTTGCGTTAAAAAATGCTGGATCCACATACCAATGCTTAGCAAACCAAATGTTTGAGAAACAACTAGGAAAGACAATGAAGGTTTATATTGACGACATGTTAGTTAAATCCATGCGAGCAGAGGACCATTTAAATCATTGTAGGAAACATTCAGTGTCTTGAAGTAGCACAACATGAAGTTGAACCCGGAAAAGTGTGCGTTTGGTGTGGGTTCAAGTAAATTCCTCGGATTCATGGTCTCGAATTGTGGAATCGAGATCAACCCTGAAAACATCAAGGCTATCGAGGACATCACGATCGTAGATAATGTGAAAGCTGTGCAAAATTTGACCGGACGGATAGCTGCTTTAGGGCGATTCATTTTGAGGTCGTCCAATAAAAGCTACCGGTTCTTTGCTCTATCGAAAAAGAAAAAACACCTTTTCATGGACTCTGGAATGCCAGCATGCTGTGAAAGAGCTCAAAAGATATTTATCGAGTCCGTCGTTGCTTCATACACCGAAGATGGACGAATAACTGTACCTTTACCTGGCAGTCTCAGAGATAGCAGTAAGCGGAGTCCTAGTCCAAGAAGAACAAGGTACACAATCCCGATTTATTATGTCAACAGAACCTTAGGCGAAGCCAAAACTAGGTATGCTCACTTGGAAAAACTGGCGCTCGCTTTGTTAAGCGCTTCTAGGAAACTGAAACCGTATTTCCAATGTCATCCCATATGCATTGTAACAACTTATCCATTAAGAAATGTGATGCTTAAGCCCGAGCTCTCAGGTCGATTGGCCAAATGGGCCATAGAAATAAGTGGGTATGACATTGAATATCGACCTCGAACTGCCATCAAATATCAGGTGTTAGCAGACTTTGTGGCCGATTTTACACCATCCTTAATACCCGAGGTCGAAAGAGAGTTGTTAGCTGGCTCAGGAACTCCTTCAGGAATATGGACTCTTTTCACAGATGGCGCTTCGAACGCGAAGGGATCCGGACTTGGCATTATGTTGAAGTCACCAACTGGTAACATAATTCAACAATATTAAGATTGTGAAACTGACTAACAACGAGGCAGAATATGAAGCCATGATTGCAGGCCTAGAACTAGCCAAGAGCCTGGGAGCAGAAGTGATCGAAGCCAAGTGCGACTCCCTTTTTGTGGTAAATCAAGTCAATGGAATGTTCAAGGTTAGGGAAGGGAGAATGCAAAGATACTTAGAGAAACTGCAAGTGACGTTGCATCGGTTCCAAGAATGGACCTTACAACATATACCTCGGGATCAAAACAGCGAGGCCTACGCCCTCGCCAGCTTGGGCTCGTCGATCGAAGATGACGAGGTCGATTCTGGAAAGGTCGTACAGCTCATGAGGTCGGTAGTGGAAGAAGGCCATGCTGAGATCAATTCGACATGTCTAACTTGGGATTGGAGGAAAAATACATAGAATATCTCAGTTCCGGCAAACGCCCCTCGGATCCAAAAGAGTCGAGGGCCCTGCGTACGAAAGCGGCCTGATTCAGCTTGTCCGATGACGGAACCTTGTTCAGAAGAACATTTGACGGCCCACTCGCGATATGTTTGGGATCAGGCGACACTGAGTACATTTTAAGGGAAATCCATGAAGGTACTTGCGGGAACCATTCTGGCGCCGAGCCGCTAGTTTGGAAAATAATCAGAGCCGGTTATTATTGGGTCGACATGGAAAAAGACGCAAAGAAGTTCATTCGAAAATGTAACGAATGCCAAAGGCACGCCCCGATGATCCATCAACCCGGGGAGACACTCCACTCAGTCCTATCACCATGGCCGTTCATGAAAGGGGGGATGGACATCGTTGGCCCTCTTCCGTACACACTAGGTAAGGCTCAATTTATACTATTTATGACTGATTATTTTTCTAAATGGGTGAAAGCGCAGGCGTATGAGAAGGTTAGGGAAAAAGAAGAGATCGAATTAATTTGGGATCACATCATATGCAAATTTGAAATGCCAGCCGAGATCGTATGCAACAACAGGAAGCAATTATCGGTAGCAAAGTGATAAAATTCGTCGAAGATGATAAGATCAAAAGGATCCTATCGACGCCCTACCACCCCAGTGGGAATGGACAAGTCGAATCTACCAACAAAACAATACTTCATAATCTCAAAAAGAGATTAACTGATGCCAAAGGGAGATGGAAGGAAATATTACCGGAAGTCTTATGGGCATATCGTACGACTGAGAAATCCAGCACCGGAGCCACCCCATTCTCTCTAGTTTATGGCGCCGAAGCTTTGATACTGGTCGAGGTCGGGGAGCCAAGTGTCAGGTTCCGATATACGACAGAGGAATCGAACTACGAAGCCATGAATACGAACTTGGAACTATTAGATGAAAGACGTGAAACTGCCCTTGTTCGACTAGCTGCTCAAAAGCAAAGGATCAAAAGGTATTACAACAGAAGGACCAACCTTCGATATTTCAATGACGGGGACTTAGTACTAAGGAAGCTTACACCAAACACACGGAACTCGAATAAAGGGAAGCTAGGACCAAACTGGGAATGACCTTAGTATATCATTAAGATCACCGGAAAGGGATCCTACAAGCTCGGAACAGTGGATGGTAAACAACTACCAAACAACTGGAACATAAGTCACTTGAAATGGTATTATTGCTAAGGTACGACCCTGTTCTTTATTTTTATTTGCATCACGAACTAACATTTGCAGGTATCAAACAAGGTACCCTGGATCGGGGGACACGAGATATTAAGTCTGAAAGCACGCGTTGCACTCTTTTTCCCTTGAACCGGTTTTGTCCCAAAATAGGTTTTACGGCAAGGTTTTTAATGAGGCAACTAGTAAATCGTGCTAACTTAGATTCGAAGGCCGATAGCAAATTGGTGACGACAGTATTCGATGCCTATCTTCAATCGACCCCGAATACTCGGGGGCCACTTTAGCTTGGGAAGATATTCTAGGATTGAAGGGTCAAAGATCAATAAGATTCAATGTAAGGGCCAAACGGTCAAATGAACCATGCCCAAATAGATCGATCGAACCCTAACACAAATTGTACACATGCATGAATGAGAATAAAGAAAAGTCTCTTGTATACAAACATCCTGCTTCCGATCAAACGACCCCAAGGGCCACTTTCATTTTAGTTCGAATAACCATTCTCTCACTCGGGGACTTGTCCGAAAAACAAACTTATTCGAGGGGGGATGATACCTATTAAGGCAAACCCCGAACTTTAAAGGCTAAGGCCGTTTCGAGCAGAACTCGATGGGGGATGAGACCTATTAAGGCAAACCCCGAACTTTAAAGGCTAAGGCCGTTTCGAGTTAACAGAACTCGAGGGGGGATGCGACCTATTAAGGCAAACCTTGAACTTTAAAGGCTAAGGCCGTTTTGAGTTAATAGTTTAAAGGCTAAGGCCATTTCGAGTTAACAGAACTCGAGGGGGAATGAAACCTATTAAGGCAAACCCCGAACTTTAAAGGCTAAGGCTATTTCGAGTTAATAGAACTCGAGAGGGGATGAGACCTATTAAGGCAAACCCCGAGCTTTAAAAGTTAAGGCCATTTCGAGTTAACAGAACTCGAGGGGGGATGATACCTATTAAGGCAAACCCCGAACTTTAAAGGTTAAGGCCATACCAAATTAATAGTATTTGACAACTTAGGTATTTCAAAAGTTGCAAAAAGAAAGCTTTACGTATATACATCAAAAATCCCTTCCACAAAATCGAGCAACCTCGATACACAATATCAAACATGGGAAAAGATAAAACTCGGTCGGGAGCGACTTGGTCTCCACTGGAACCCGCCTCGATTTCCGAGGTCGTCTCACTCTTCAGATCCGACTGAATCCTTAGAATCATCCTCCTCCGGGAAGGCTAATTTTCTAGCCTCGGCCTCGGCTATCTTGGCGTCTTTGATCTCCACCGATAAATCAAAGCCTCGAGCATGAATATCTTCAAGAACATGTCTGCGAGATTGCCACCTCATATGATCAACCATATTCCTTGATTGATCTTGAGGAACTTCAGCATCGGGCTTATATTGAGACACTAGTTCATTGATACGCTCAAATTACACTTTAATAAATAGTGTAAAGCGGTCGATGTCAAATATAATAACCCAACAAGGTTGGGGTCGAATCCCACAGGGAATAGGTGTGAAAAGGTTACTTGACTAGTGTGTTACTCGACTAAAGTCGTAATTCTATCCAATTAACTGTAACAAGAGTATGAATTGAGTTTGGTTTTAGATAAAGGCTAATCGAAATGTTGAGAATGTAAATAATTTGATTAAAGAAACCAAGGTTGTGTCCCCATTAATGAAGTGTAATGCTATCGGTGTCAATATGATATATTTCTAATGGAAGGTTCTTTTTGGCCAATATTTTCCAATAGTTAGGT
Organism: Nicotiana obtusifolia; assembly: GCA_002018475.1. Taxonomy (NCBI): domain Eukaryota; kingdom Viridiplantae; phylum Streptophyta; class Magnoliopsida; order Solanales; family Solanaceae; genus Nicotiana; species Nicotiana obtusifolia. The sequence continues at coordinate 47,379 of MCJB01026066.1, forward strand.
AGTATTTCCTCTTTATGATTTTTCCAAATATAAAAGAGTTGCAATTAAGAACAATCAATTTATGCCAAATAAAACCCACTTATTCCTAAGCGATTTTATTAAACAAGGTTTAAAGCCTTGAATCTTTGATATTTACTTCTACCAAATTCTACCCCACTTTCCCAAGCAAAGATAGAATTTAACGGCGCTTATTAATGTTTGCAACCACCAGCAATAAATGAAGAATGAGAAGTAAATAAATATAAACCAATCGTTATATATATATTCAATGTTAAACACCCATTAACATAACACCCATTTAGGGTCCACAACCTTAGTATATAAAGTTAGCTACTCATACTAAAATCTGAAAACAAGATAATATTAAATGTCATAAAGCATACAAACTGAAAGATTCTTGACCCAAAATCTTCCAAAAGAAAGGAATATTAATGCCTTGTATTGTAGCTTCAAAGTCTGACAAGATAGAGCCCACAAAACCTAATAAATCTATTTATAGAGGGCTAAAAATCGAGCCAAAAATCGGACCAATCTGCCCTGAAGTTAAATATGCGACCGCATTTCTGTCGCATAACAGACATGCGGTCTGCATTTTTGACATGTCTATCGCAGATTGTAACCCTAGTTTCGCCTTCACCGCATTCATGGTTTGCGGTCCGCATTGTAGAAAAGCGACCACATCTTGCATCGCATTTTCTTCCTTCAGTAGACTTCATGTTTGGTTTGCGGTTACTTCTGCAGCTCGCAAACACGTTATGCGATTGCAGATGAGACCGCATTTTTGACATTGAACTTTGCCCAGGATTCTGTTTTGGTCTGCGATCTCTATGTGCAATATGCGGCTCGCAAACATGTTATGCGATCGAAGATAAGATCGCATTTTTGACGTTGAACTTTGCCCAGAAGTCTGTCTTGATCTGTGATCTTGGTGTGAAATATGCGGCTCGCATGTGGGTTTTGCGATAGCATATCCACATCTGTGATGCCTTTTTGCTCTTTTCTTGTCTTTTTTTGGATTTTTGAACTCCTTTCTATGCTCTTAGGTCCTTACACCTCATACACTGCAAAAAATACTAAAATTACATAAGTACCGAGGGAAATTGCATTTCAAAACAAGTTAAAATCTAAGCAATTAGTATCAAAATGTGCCGAAATTCTCTGGCACATCAACACCCCCAACTTAAACTCTTGCTTGTCCTCAAGCAACTAAGATGACACTATCCTATTCTAGACTCCATCTACAAGACATGAAACAATAGTGACCATGGATGGTGTTTGTTGTTAGTATTTCAAGCATGCATCTTCGGGTGTTTTACCCCTCCTGAATCATCGATATATACAAGGAAAACTAATCAACTTGTGAACTTGGAGCCTTAGACAATGTGACAAAATGCTACCCTCAGCTGAGTGCACTTGCGTTTTACTCAAAAACTCAACTTTTGTTCAACGTCGCAGTTCATGTGCCCTCACTAGAAAGAATGTCCCAAAATCACAATATTTACAATGACAACAAAAAGGGACTAATTCACAAATACACTCACTCTCAGAAAAGAGTTTAAAGTGTTACAACATACCATACCATAAGCTTGCCCTTATTTTAATTCGTCGCTCAATTCTAAGAACGCTCTGTTGGAGATCCCATAAGGACTTTTTAGGCTTGTAATGTAGGTTTAGGGAAGGGTCGGATAAGTATTTAGATATAAGTGACTACATCCTCCTTGAACACTAATCACATTTTCTTTTCTTTTTGCACTTTGTTTCTTTTCAAACCCCATAGCCACATTGGCATCTAGTTCCCAATATGGAACCACCTTAAATACCTCTCTAATTTTCTTCAAGGCTTCATAATTATATAGATATATACATTTTTTTTATTTTTTTTTATTTTTTTCTTTTGGAGCTTGCATAATTTCATATGAGCACTTTGAGGTATATGCTCCTACACTCAATGTACAACCTTACCCATTTCCATTTTGACACCACACCCCCAACTTAGGCTTTTAGCCTAATTCTCAATGTTCAAGGAGGAACAGGTTCAAAAGAGGTAATTATTTTACAAAAGGAAAAGGTTTGTAGTGAGGTGGCCAAAGAAAGGTTAAAGGCTCGAATAGGGACACTAGTAATATTATTTATGCAACGGTAGGCTTGAAAGGCTAAAGAGGTTTCGCAAATAAAACAAAGAATGCCTAAGATCATCCCTCCAACCAAGTGTAATTATTATAAGTATCGAAAAACCAACCGGGCAAGTTCTAGATGGCAGAAGCAAACATAAGAATTATCTACACAAAGAACTCACACACATGGCACACGAACTGTTTGGTTCACATAGTTTAAAGCCCTGGATTCAACATTTGGCAACTCGAAGATTTCATCATATATACATACATAACTCTAGGTAGATGTAGAGTCACAGAGCGAGCCTCAAGTTCACACAGTTGATCTTTTGAAAGGGTATAGGCTATGTACAGACACACATGATTGAGACTAGACAATTACACCAGCCCAGTCAATATGTTTCATTCTACAATCCTGATTCTACTATTACACCCTTGAAAAAGAACCCGACAAAGAAAAAACAAGGGGAATTTATTTCTAATTACTAAAGATGTCAAAACAGCAATTCACGAACAGCTTTCCTTCAGCTTCGATCGGTAAAGACAGTGATGATGGATAACTGAAGTCAGTCTTCGTTATTGCTCCTTTATTGCTTCTATTTTCACGATTGGAGCTTCATTTATCGTCGTTGTCTCTGTGGCGCACGTTCCTATTTCGTTTCAGCTTCATCACTGTAACGAACAGATTGGTTCTGTGATTCTGTGATTTTGAGATACAAAATCGAGCAGTTCAATTTCGTCGTTGTCTCTGTTCTGAGTTTCTGGCCAGAATTTTAATTGGGTCGATGAATCCTTGACCAGTCATCGCTGTCGCTAGCTCTCCCCAGCCTTTGGCTGTGGGAGAGCAAATTAAAAACCCTAACGAATCAACTTCGAATCCTAGTAACATAGTCACATATGCAGATCGTGCGAGAACTCAAGAAACAGTCGCACCTCTCATAAAAACTCAACTGAAACCTTCAGCTGTTATACATGGAATTCCAACACTGCAATTTTCTATGGAGGAACGCGAACAATTTGCCAAGGAGGAAGGTTTGCACCAGGCAGTAGTAGTCAAGCTTTCTTTCGATACACCAGAATTGCAGATTTTACGAAGTTTGCTGCCGAAAGTGCTTGGTATAAAAGGTAATTGTGTTATAGGTTTACTTGCTCCACGTCAAATTCTGTTTCGATGTCATCAATACGAAGATTTTGTGTGTTCGTTAACAAGAGCTGTAAATTACTTTCAACACAATGGAAAGAAGCACCAATATAGGATTTTTCCATGGAGTGTTGGATATAATCCTAAGGAGGAAACTCCTAAGGCGGCAGTGTGGATTTCACTTCCTAATCTATCACCCGACATGTTTGCGACCAAACCATTAATGTCCATTGCTTCTGCAATTGGTAGGCCAATTGCAATCGACAAAGCCACACAAATTAAGTCGCGTCCTAGCACAGCAAGAGTAAAGGTAATTGTTAATTTGCTGGACAAACTTCCAGAAAAGGTGAGGCTTCAATATGTAGATGCTACAACTGGCAAGGTCGTGGAGAAATTCCAAAAAATTGTGTATGATAACTTACCTGCATACTGCTGCCACTGTAAACACCAGGGTCATGAAGAAAGTGTTTGTCGCGTGTTAAAAGGAAAATCAGTAGCAGCAGCTAAACATGTAAATGAACCAGTTGCGGAAAATGAACAACCTTTAGAAAAGTTACAAGGGGATGCCAGGGATTATTTGAATGCAAAAAGAGCAGGGCAACAACTAATTGAGGAAGCAGCGCGAGCAGGTGCTTCAGCTGACCAGACTGCTAATGTGGTTTTTGAGTTTGGGAAAATAACAGAGCAAAATCGTGATCAACAGCAGCTATTGTTGTCGCAGCCCAAGAAAGTTGGATCACTCACTACTGCTACATTAACTGGCACTGGAGATGATGCTTTGCTACTGATGAAGGATCAAGGCAATCATACACGAGAGGTTCCTGCTTCAATAGCCTTAGCGAGAATTCACAATGCTTTAAATCCAGTCATACAAGCAGTGCAGATGCCTAACAGTCCAGCAAAAACTGGACAAACTACTACAACAGCTTGTTATGCTGCTGTTACTGAAGATGCACAGAGAGCAAGGCCAATTCAGGAAACTGATTCAGAGGGTGTGTCCAAGATTCTTAAAAAAAACAATGATCAGGAGGCCAAAACTGGTGGATCTGCAATTATTGGTAAGTTTGAAACTCGTAAGGGAAAAGATACAACCAAGAAGGGGGAGATTTAGAATGTGGTAACACATAGAAAATCACCAACAAAGATGGCTGTATTGCAAAGCGAGCAGAGCCCAGATGCTCAACAAATTGACTCCAGTAAGATGACCAGCTCAAATATGTTTGAAGCACTGGAACTCGATATAGCTGGGCAACCTGACTTAACAACGTTAATTGAAAATAAGATGTCCACGCAACGTGCTCCCTGCTCCAACATTGTAAAAGAAGTTCAAAGAACTGACTTATTGGCTACAGAATCTGGTATTCGACGAAATGCTTCAACAAACAGCTTGGTCGAGGAAATGCAGGGCAAGCGTAGTTCCAGTTTTCCAACACTGCAATTTTCAAGTGCTAACGTCGAAAAGATTATAAATGATGCTCAGGCTGCTATGCTAAGGCACACTAATATGGTAGGACAACCTTTAGTCACTTTGAACACATCCGTCTTTGAAATTCCTTCACAGTCGGAGCAGTCCTTTGGTGATCATGAAAGCGAATCTGCACAGATGTTGCTTTCCACAGGTAACAATAATGAAGTGGTTCCACATCGATACTTGAGAGAAATGGTGAGTGCAAAGCAGGGGAGACATGGAGAACATGATTGGCAAACAAATTGCAAAACATGGGCTGCTCAAGTTGAGCATGAAGAAGAAGAGGAGGACTGGGGGGATGAAAACGAAGGGGAGTACACTGATTATGCTAATCTTGAGAGTGATGAGGATATGCGATCAGTCGATTATGCAACAGTCTCAAAGACCAAACTGAATTTGAATGCTCCAGCATTCATTCCCAATAATCCAACAACCAGTACAATTCAATTGGAAGACAAAACACTACTGGATGCTTTGACTGTTCCAGATTTTACAAGCAATGCACCAGTAGCACTTTCAAATGCTGGACATCAACAGCAGCAGCAGCAGCAACACCTACATTACACCAACACCTACATTAGCAGTCAGATAAACTCGATGGCAGAAACAGAGCTGCAGCAGCATCTAACACCTACCAAATCTGGACACAAGCAGCAGCAATTCTGTAACATCAGTCCAGTTCTCACTCCAAATTCACAAACAGTCAAAGCGCACCTGCACACGCCAGTGCACACAGTTCCAGTGACTAAGGCATCTCGAATAAGCAGTCGAATGGATGGACAACAGCAGCAGCAACATAACATAAGCAGCCCAGTGCTATCTAAGTCAGTGACAACAAGTAAATGTGGGCAGCATCAGTCTGGGAGAAAGAACACTGCCAAGAAGAGGAATGAAACTTTGTCAATGCTTGCACAAAAACTAGCTCGTCAACAGTTAGAGCTCAACTTACGTGCTGAGATTTATGATGAAAATGAGGAAGATGAATTGCTTGTACAGCCTAACACTGCTGAACAGCAGCGTAACATTTCTCGCACAGGCAGTCCAATAGGTAAACAGCACCAGCAGGCACTTACCTCAACAAAACTAGAGCACACAAAGGCAATGACAATCACAATATTGGGGCAGCAACAACATCCAGTCAAGGAAACATCACTTGATAGTGATGGAAAAGGTTATGATGAGGAAAACATTAGGCATCTCCCAATGAGAGCTGCGAAACAAAAACAGATCGTTGCAACAACGACGACAAAGTCCAGCCGATCAAAAAAGATAAAATCATGAATTGGGTATACACTTTGAAAAGGTCGGAGGAAGAAGATAAAATTTTGCAAATTGAAGAATTCACAGAATTGGATAAGGAAGGACAATCCCATAATTATTACTGCATTTTATTATATCTTTTTGTAAGCATTATCTTATGTAATATCATCATAGAGTGTATTATAAATTCTATGATGATCATCGAATATTTGGTTATGTCTAGTTCTTTCTTTTTACACGCTTGCTAATAGGTGAGGCCTTTTATTTGCCTCAATAGGATTTGTAAGGTAAGGTTTAGCTCGGTATGTGTTTGCTTACCATATAGGCGACACTACTCGAGCTTCTGTCCCCCTTACTTGTACTTTTCCTTTGCGGTTTTCTTTTATTTTGAATAAAATCTTATATTTAAAAAAAAAAATTACTAAAGATGGACAACTATCTACTAGTTTTTAAAGACAACTTATGTATAGAAATCACAAAGCACTAATATATACAAAATCACAAATAAAATACAGACGAGTACATAAGTTTGTTTGTAAAATAAATGAATGAATATGTACAACAGTTGCTAATGTCACAAAAGTACAGACAAGGCTGCCACCCCCAACCAAAAGCATGCATTGTCCCCAATGCATATGAACATAGAGTAGAGTTGAAGGGGCTCCCTGGGGTGCACTAAGCGCTATGGGAGTTGGTAGCTGGTTGACCCTCTGATGCTGAAGGAGGGATCTCTGACTGGTCGGGAACTGGAGCTGGGGCCTGTGAGCTGCTAGCCTCACCCGCTTATGGCTGAGTGGCCGATGGGTCTGCAAGGGTGGCCAAATCTGCTAGCGAGTGTTCTATCGCCCTCTGAATGTTTGCTTGCTCATCATCCTCCACTGTAGGAGCAGCAATCTGCTTGCCCTTCTCCTGAGGGCCATCATCCTCCGAGGACCATGAATCCTCTTCATCTGCCTCCTCGCCCTCGGAGTCTGAAGAATGTCCGGAAGTCTCCTCGTCATGAATATCAACACGTACAGGAGGAGCTGGAGGTTGGGACATCCTGGCAGTCTGAAGTGCAATGTCTGCCATCAGAGTCGTGAAATCAAGGCCCAAGTCTGCAGCTGTGTCTGCTCCTTGCTCACCATCCTTGGGCAGGAGGGATGATAGATCGAACTCCAAATTTTGCATCTTGTGGAGCTCGGTCTTCATAGAAGCAACCTCCTCCCATAGCTGAGGCAAACCCCTAACCTCACCGCGCTCTATCTTTTCAACCCTTAACTCAAGCTGGTGCAAGCGATCCCCATACAGTGTTTGTATTATTGGAGAGTTATCACTGAAGTTTGTATAGGAGTCAGGGCTTATTTGATGAGGTTGGGCAAGGTCATCAAGAGCTGGTCTACCTTGGCATTGGCATGCTGGGCAATGAGACCAAGCCTCGAGAGGGCTGGCAGTGCAGAAGAAGGCTGACCAGTGGTGGACTGAGAGGCAGGCTCTGAAGCAAAAGTGGATGCCACTGGAATTTGAGGAGGCACAGTAGTCTGGGAGTCGGGATCCTGAATTGGAGTCTCTGGTGGGGCAGCAGCATCACTAATACGCGGGATGTCTATGTCCCTCATTTCCTTCCCGGTCTTGTCAGAGTGTTGCATGAGAGGAACCTTCACAGCTTTACAGAGGGCTGTGATCAACCATGGAAATGGAAGCGAGGTAGCATGTTGCTTTGCCCGGATACCGATCTCTTGGAAGATCAGAGTTCCCACATCAATCTTCATGCCGGCCATGATACATGCAATGAGGAGAGCTTTCTCAATGCCTATATCAGTCTTGTTCTAGGACGGTATCAAGCGGGAGGTAACAAAGCTGAACCAGAATCGACCCTCCCTTGTGAGATCCTCCTTGTATATCTTATTCCCAGGATTGATCCAAGCAGGGGTACCCTTTGCTATCACCGACGCAATCCACCAACGCTTATTTTCCTTATTTGCATACTTGGCATCATACTCAGCTGTGCCTGTTTGTTAGTCGGGGAAATATAACTCATTAATCATCTCACTGTTGCAAAGAACACTCTTCCCCCGAACAAGTACGGTGCCAGTAAAAATTCTGTTGCGTTTGTGGTGCGCCGTCCTAGGGGTACTGTTCTTGTAGCCCGTTCAAGCTCAGTTGCTTCTCACCCAGGATTTTTCGTTTGCTGAGTCCTTCTCTATATAGTTCCCTGGATCCTTCACCCCCAAATCGGAGGTGAAAGTCATCTCAGTGTTTCCTTCTTCCCTCAGCCTCTAGATTGACTGAGGGCAAGATTTCCTCCTCATCAGATCGGGAGGTGCTTGGTACATTGGATTCCGTTCGTAATCGTTTTGCCTGCGATGTTTGACGACCGGAAGGTGCCCTTTTCTTGGCTGCATGTTTTTGGGGAGCCATATCTATACAAAGGTGAAATGTATGCGACATGGTAAGCAACAATGAAAAGAATACAGAAAAAAATTAAAAAAATAACAAATGCGACATGGTTTGCGGTCACATAACCACTATGCGGACCGTAAACTTGTCACAATCTTGACTGTGCAGTACTAGACCTCAATCTGCGATGGGTTATGCGATCAGAAAACCACTATGCGAACCGCATAACCATAGCAGAATTTACTTGCACACACACAAAACAAAATAACAAAATGCGATTGAAACTCCACCGCAAAGTGGGAAATGCGATCCCAAAACAACCGCAGATAACAAGGTTTTAACTGGCTGTTCTGTTTCAATTTGCGGTGCCTTTGCGGTTCGCATATTAATTATGCGATCGCAAATCGCACATCATTTCATCATCGTCTTTAGGAGACTAGGGTTTAAGGATGTGGACAAAATGCGGACCACATTCTGATTTGCGGGCCGCAAATGCCTTCGTTCTCACGATTCTGTTCATCCTCCAACAATGGCAGTCCTATGTCTCTCTACCAAGCACCCCAGAAACAACCACGATATATACAAGCAACTACGACAAGCAACAAAATCAAAAATGCAAAACGAAAATAAAGAAAACCACAGAAAGATAGAAGTGAACTTGAGGAGATCAGAACACATATCAATGAAGAAGAGTACGAGAAGTATGGAGATTTTGAACGGGTATTCGTCCTTGGTACGATTCGATCTCTGTTTGCCTCACTTTTCTGGTTGTTCCTTTTTCTCTTCTATTTTTTTTTGTTCGTTTTTTGTTTTTTTTTTGTTTTGTTTTGCGTTGTTTTGAAGGAGTGAAATATGAGAGGATGCGATGACGTATCTGGCACTTTTGCGATGGGAAAGTCACCGCATAACACACTATGCGACCGCATACGTGTTACGTAGTGGGTTTTGCTGAAGGGGTAACAATGCGAAGCACAATGCGATCGCATAATGTAAATGCAGTCCGCAAAGTGCATTACCTTGTCGCATTTTGATCAACAATTTTAGCCAAACTTACTGCTTCAGTTTGCGACTGAAATGCGGTCGCATAGTGAAAATGTGACAGCATCTGTGCAGCAAACTTCACGCAGTGGTTTTTCTTCCCTTTTTTATGCATTCCTTCTTAGTGTTGTGGTCTTTTGAACCCCCTGCACTCTAACACACTCTTCAAATTGCTCAAGTAAATCTATCTATCAAAAGTTAAAAATTTAAAGAACAAAAATAAATGTTACCACACATGGGTTGCCTCCCATGAAGCGCTTGATTTAACGTCGCGGCACGACGAAGTTGGGGCTCCTTTGAAGTCACTTAATGGTCGGGCACGGACCATCTTTGAGAGCCAGCTGCTCAACCAAATGCTTTTTGCCATCTGTGCCCAAGTAGTGTTTGACTCGTTGGCCATTTACTTTGAAAGTCCGGAGCCCATCTTCCGATGCTAGTTCCATAGTCCAAAAGGAGAGACATCGACTACTTTGAATGGACCGGACCATTTCGATTTGAGCTTGCCCAGAAACAACTTGAGTCTGGAGTTAAAGAGCAATACCAAGTCACCCGACTTGAACTCTCTTTTCAAGATCTTCTTGTCATGGATGAACTTCATCCTCTCTTTGTACACAGCTGCACTTTCATAAGCATGGAAACAGAATTCCTCCATGTCATTAAGTTGTGTTAACCTCAAAGTTGCAGCTTCAGCCCAGTCCAAGTTCAACCTTTTTAATGCCCACACAGCCTTGTGCTCTAATTCCCCGGGCAGATAACAAGCTTTTCCGAAGACTAACCGATAAGGAGAAGTACCAATAGGAGTCTTGTACGCCGTGCGGTACGCCCACAATGCGTCATCTAGTTTCCTTGACCAGTCGGTCCTGTTTGCATTAACAGTCTTTGCTAGAATGCTCTTGATCTCCCGGTTGGAAACCTCAACTTGACCACTTGATTACGGATGATAAGGTGTGGCTACCTTGTGCTTGATGCCATATTTTTCAAGTAGAACCTTGAAGGCCTTGTTACAGAAATGAGACCCCCCATCACTAAGAATGGCTCTAGGAGTGCCAAACCGAGTGAAGATGTTCTTCTTCAAGAATGTGGTCACACTCCGTGCCTCGTTGTTTGGTAAGGCGATAGCTTCAACCCATTTGGACACGTAATCCACAACTACCAAAATGTATTTCATCCCGCATGAGCTTACAAAGAACCCATGAAATCAATTCCCCACATGTAGAAGATTTCTATCTCCTTCACAAAGTGCATTGGCATTTCATGCCTCTTGGAGATTGAACCTTGTCATTGACATTGGTCACAAGACTTGACCATTTGATTGGCATCATGATAGATTGAAGGCCAATAGTAACCACATCCAAGAACCTTAGCCGCCGTTCGATTTCCTTCATGATGACCCCAACCGGTGAGTCGTGGCATGCCTTTAGAATTGGCATAATCTCTTCTTCCGGCGCACACCTTCTGATAATATTGTCCGCACAAACACTGAACAAGAAAGGCTCCTCCCAATAGTAGTGCTGGCAGTCTCTCAAAAACTTCTTCTTTTGATAGGATTCCAATCCGTCCGGGATAAGGTCACTAACTAAATAGTTAGCAAATCGGCATACCAAGGAGCAAAAGTGCTAGATAGTGCCAATATGTGTTCATCCGGGAATGCATCGTTGATTTCAAGATCTCCCTTTGGTCTCCCTGCTTCTTCAACCCTTGAAAAATGATCTGCCACTTGATTTTGAGTTCCCTTGCGATCCTTGACTCCAAAGTCAAACTCTTGCAGCAACAAGACCCATCGAATCAACCGAGGCTTTGCGTCCTTCTTTGCCATGAGATAGTGAAGAGCCGCATGATCTGTGTACACTATCACCTTGGATCCCAACAAATAAGCCCGGAACTTCTCAAAGGCATAGACAATGGCAAGAAGTTCTTGCTCAGTCACCGTGTAATTCATTTGTGCCCCATTGAGTGTTTTTCTTGCATAGTAGATCGGGTGAAGAAACTTGTTGTGATGTTGGCCAAGCATTTTCCCAATGGCTACACCACCGGCGTCACACATGAGCTCGAAAGGAAGGGACCAATCGGGTGTGACAATATAGGTGCCGTGGTGAGCCTTTGCTTAAACTCCTCAAAGGTTTTGAGGCATTTCTCATCAAACACAAATTTGGCATCCTTCTCAAGGAGTTTGCACGTAGGATTTGCAATCTTGGAGAAATCCTTGATGAAGCACCTATAGAACCCGGCATGCCCTAAGAAACTTCGAACACCCTTAACGGAAGTAGGTGGAGGAAGCTTAGAAATAATCTCTATCTTTGCCCCATCAACCTCTATGCCATGCTTTGAAATTTTATGCCCCAACACAATGCCTTCATCCACCATGAAGTGACATTTCTCCCAATTGAGCACAAGGTTGGTCTCTTCACATCTCTTAAGCACTTGTCTAAGATTGTTAAGACAATGCTCAAAAGACTCACCTACCACCGAGAAATCGTCCATGAAGACTTCTAGAAAATCCTCTACAATGTCGGAGAAGATGGACATCATGCATCTTTGAAAAGTAGCCGGAGCATTGCATAAACCGAATGGCATCCGGCTAAAAGCAAACGTTCCATAGGGGCAAGTGAATGTCATCTTCTCTTGATCCTCCAATGCTATGTTGATTTGATTGTAGCTGGAATATCCATCAAGGAAATAATAGAATGACCTTCCCGCTAGCCGATCAAGCATTTGATCAATAAAAGGCATAGGGAAATGGTCCTTGCATGTGGCACTGTTGAGTTTCCGATAATCTGTACACACCCTCCAGCCGGTCGCCGTTCTTGTTGGGATGAGCTCATTTTTCTCATTTTCAATTACGGTCATGCCTCCCTTTTTCGGCACACATTGCACCGGGCTCACCCAAGAACTATCGGCAATGGGGTAGACTACCCAGGCATCCAACCATTTGATGATTTCTTTGTTTAACACCTCTTGCATTGACGGGTTCAACCATTGTTTATGTTCCACACTCGGTTTGGTCCCACTTTCCAATTGGATTTTATGCTCGCAAATTCCTGCGGGGATCCCGCGAATGTCCGCAATTGTTCATCGAATGGCTTGCCTATTCTCCTTCAAGACTTTCAACAATTGTTCCAACTGCACATCATTCAACAAAAAGGAAACGATTACCGGTAAAGTATCATTTGAACCAAGAAATTTATACCTCAAGTGCGGAGGTAGTGGTTAGAAGGCTTTACGGGAGGTGTGGATCTATTCTCCAAGTTGAGAGAGAGCTTTGCCGAAGCATAAGTGTAAGAACCACGCCCCTCCAATGCATTTACAGACTCTATAAAACCCTCCATATCCTCACCATCAAAGTTCACCAAAATGGCCACCAATGCTTCACTGAGGCATTGTTCTTCCATTTGCATTTCAACCGCATCTTCCACCTCATCAACAATAGCAATCACCGAAATGCTTTCATACTCATGTGGTAGCTTCATACCCTTGCTTGCTTGGAATGTGACCTCTTCATCATTCACACGGAATTTGATTTCATTCCGTTCCGAATCCATGAGTGCTCTTCCCGTGGCTAGGAATGGTCTCCCCAAAATGATAAGGATTTCTTTGTCAACCGCACAATCAAGGATTACAAAATTGGCGGGTAAATGAAACTCTCCCACTTTTACAATCACGTCATCAACAATTCCTACCGGTCTTTTGATAGAACGATCGGCCATTTACAATCTCATACTTGTTGGCCTTGGCATTAGTAATCCCGCTTGTTTGTAAATGGCAAGCGGCATTAAGTTAATGCTATCCCCATTATCACAAAGGGCCCTTGCAAAATCACGCGCCCCGATAGTGCATGCAATAGTAAAAGCTCCCGGGTCTTCTTTCTTTTAAACGGAGGTTGTGGCAATAATGGAACTAACCCGGTGAGTCATGTTCACCACCTCATTCTTGGAGGTCCTCTTCTTGGTGATCAAATCTTTCAAATATTTGGCAAAACCTAGCATCTCTTGAAAAGCTTCCAAGAACAGGATGTTTACCGATAATTGCTTTAGAATGTCATAGAACTTCTCAAGCATGCTATCATCAACCCTTCTTACAAGTCTTTGAGGAAAAGGAGGAGGAGGTCTAGGAATAGGCGGAAGAATGTTTGGTGTCTCTTTTGCCTTTTCCTTTACCACTTCCGGGTTCTCTTTTTGCACTTGCACATCTTCTGGAATTTTCTCAATTTCCTCAACACTTGGCTCTTCAACCTCAACCCCTTTCTCCAATTCTTCTACCTCAACCATTTGTTCACCCTCTTCTTGTAGTACCTTCCCACTCCTAGTAATAATTTCCATGACATGAGAAGTTGGGCCACTCCCACTACCCTTTGGGTTCGCAATTGTGTCACTAGGGAGTGTTCCCTTTTGCTTTGGATTTTGCTCCCTAGAGAGATCTCTCATTTGCATCTCCAGTTTTTGAATGGATGCAGTATGAGAGCCAACAAGCTCGGTCATGTTCCTCATGGAATTGTCGGATTCTTCTTGATTTTGCAATATCCGTTCAAGCATACTTTCGAACTTAGACTCACTTGAGGACCCTTGATTTGAATATTGACCCTTTGGGGGAACATAGGGATTTGAACTCCGATTTGAGAAGTTGTTGTTGTTGTTCCAATTTCCTTGGTTTGAGCCACCTTGGTCATTTCGCCATTGTTGGTGGCCTTGCCCTTGCGGGTTTGGCCTCCATTGATTTTGTGGTCCTTGAACTTGGTAATGTTGCCTTTGATACCCTCCTTGAGAGTTGTTGACATAATATGCTTCCTCAAAATGTTCATTTGGTACGGGTCGCACATTCTCAACCACATTTACCTTCTTCTTTTGGCTTTCGGTGAACATCTTTGTCAACACATTAACATTTGTAGCAAGCCCTGCAATCACTTGATCTCTCTCTTGATTTTCCTTGATCATGTTGCTCAAGGAAGGAGAGCCATATGTAATTCCACCTGTGGTGTCCGCAGAATGCCATGTTTGATTATGCTTAGCCATTTTATGAAATATTTGTGTCACCCTTGCGAATGATTTGTCCATGAAAGATCCGGCAGCTGCATTCTTGGCTATAGATTGGTTCATCAGATCCAAGCCCATGTAGAATTTCTCCAACAAAATAGAATCCGGGAAACCATGGTTGGGAGACCTCACCAAATATAATTTGAAACGATCCCATGCCTCATGTAGTTGTTCTCCTGGTAATTGCTTGAAAAAGAAGATTTTATCCCGGAGCTCAAACTTCTTACTTTGCGGGAGTCATTTAGACAAGAAGGCTCGGACAAGTTCGGGCCAGGAATGAATGGAGTTTGGAGGAAGATTTTGAAGCCATTTCCTTGCGTCCCCAGCTAGAGAGTACTTGAAGCATCTCAATCTTAGGGTATCATCAGAGACATTGTTCTGCTTATGCATTGCACACACACCCAAGAAGTTTCTAAGATGTTGTGTTGGATCATCATCAGTGGAATTCCTGAAAAACCCCTCCGCTTTGAGCATAAGGATTAAACCGTGTTCCACCTTGAAAGTTGCAGCGCCAATAGCAGCAAGTACAATAGCATTTGTATCCTCAATGTACTCCTCGATATCCGTAAAAGGATTTCCTTCCATTTCTGCCTCCACGTCTTTACCATATTCCGACATGTTTTCCTATCAACACCAAGCAAAACAAGCAAAGTGTGATAGAGTAGAATAAGACGTACAGTAAAGCACAAACTAATTAGTAATTTCAAAACCGTATTCCCCGGCAACGGCGCCAAAATTTGATACGCTCAAATTACACTTTAATAAATAGTGTAAAGCGGTCGATATCAAATATAATAACCCAACAAGGTTGGGGTCGAATCCCACAGGGAATAGGTGTGAAAAGGTTATTTGACTAGTGTGTTACTCGACTAAAGTCGTAATTCTATCCAGTTAACTGTAATAAGAGTATGAATTGAGTTTGGTTTTAGATAAAGGCTAATCGAAATGTTGAGAATGTAAATAATTTGATTAAAGAAACCAAGGTTGTGTCCCCATTAATGAAGTGTAATGCTATCGGTGTCAATATGATATATTTCTAACGGAAGGTTCTTTTTGATATGCAAATGATGTCTAAGTGACTACCCAATATTTTCCAATAGTTAGGTAGTATTTCCTCTCTATGATTTTTCCAAATACAAAAGAGTTGCAATTAAGAACAATCAATTTATGCCAAATAAAACCCACTTATTCCTAAGCGATTTTATTAAACAAGGTTTAAAGCCTTGAATCTTTGATATTTACTTCTACCAAATTCTACCCCACTTTCCCAAGCAAAGATAGAATTTAACGGCGCTTGTTAATGTTTGCAACCACCAACAATAAATAAAGAATGAGAAGTAAATAAATATAAACCAATCTTTATATATATATTCAATATTAAACACCCATTAACATAACATCCATTTAGGGTCCACAACCTTAGTATATAAAGTTAGCTACTCATACTAAAATCTGAAAACAAGATAATATTAAATGTCATAAAGCTTACAAAGTGAAAGATTCTTGACCCAAAATCTTCCAAAAGAAAGGAATATTAATGCCTTGTATTGTAGCTTCAAAGTCTGACAAGATAGAGCCCACAAAACCCTAATAAATCTATTTATAGAGGGCCAAAAATCGAGACAAAAATCGGACCAATCTGCCCTGAAGTTGAATATGCGACCGCATTTCTGTCATATAACAGACATGCGGTCCGCATTTTGACATGTCTATCACAGATTGTAACCCTAGTTTCGCCTTCACCGTATTCATGGTTTGCGGTCCGCATTGTAGAAATGCGACCGCAACTTGCATTGCATTTTCTTCCTTCAGTAGACTTCATGTTTGGTTTTTGGTTACTTCTGCGGCTCGCAAACACGTATGCGATCGCAGATAAGACCGAATTTTTGACATTGAACTTTGCCCAGGATTCTGTTTTGGTCTGCGATCTCTGTGTGCAATATGCGGCTCGCAAACAGGTTATGAGATTGCATTTTTGACGTTAAACTTTGCCCAGAAGTCTGTCTTGATCTGCGATCTTGGTGTGAAATATGCGGCTCGCATGTGGGTTTTGCGATAGTATATCCATATCTGCGATGCCTTTTTGCTCTTTTCTTGTCTTTTTGTGGCTTTTTGAACTCTTTTCCATTCTCTTAGGTCCTTACACCTCATACACTGAAAAATACTAAAATTACATCAGTACCGAGGGAAATTGCATTTAAAACAAGTTAAAATCTAATCAATTAGTATCAAAATGTGCCGAAATTCTCCGGCACATCGTTCATCAGCCTTGGCTTTGACCACGGCAACTTCCGACTTGGTCATTTTTAGCTTGTTAGCCATATTATCTCGATCTGAGATAACTGAGCTGATCCGAGATTGGAGCTCGTCTCTGTTCCTAGTTTGGGCCTCGATTTTCTCCTTTGCCTCTCTAAGCTGAGCCTCTACTTAAGCTAACTGTGCCTGAAACGTCTCTTTTTTCGAGGCCAGTTGCTCCATCTTGCTCCTCCACTCATCGGCTTCAGCTCTAGCCATGGTTATTTTCGATTGAAGCTGACTAATCTGATCAAGCTTTTTCTCTACTTG
The DNA here is from genome assembly GCA_002018475.1 of Nicotiana obtusifolia. Lineage (NCBI taxonomy): Eukaryota > Viridiplantae > Streptophyta > Magnoliopsida > Solanales > Solanaceae > Nicotiana > Nicotiana obtusifolia. The sequence continues at coordinate 64,371 of MCJB01026066.1, forward strand.
CTCGACCAAGACAGCATTATCCTTCCGAGCAAGCTCTAGTTCGGCACGGAGATTCATCATCTCCCCTTCAAGCCATTCATAGCGTTTTGACTCTTCTCGAAATCGGAGAAAGGCTTCATGGTGAAGTACCAAGGCCTGCAAGCATAAAGGAAGATGTTATGATTAATTGAAATTTTAACATACAAAACAAAGGACATCGAATAGAGCTTATCAAAAATTACCCGATTCAGCGCCTGTTGAGCTTCATTGAACAGGCAGGGCACATCCACCTCATTCGTTTTTGCCTGATCTTCCTCGGTCAACAAGCACCAAACATAACTGGCCACTCCGACGGGAGCAGAAAGAACCCTGGCATCCTCGGGAATGGTGAAAGATATGAATCGCTTTTGATCAGGGTAAGCGCTTGGAGCGGGAAATCGATCGACCAATTTTGGACTGAAGAAAATCCCACTGTATCGGTGGATGAGCTTTTCCTCATTACCTCTAAATTACCGAGCCCAAGAACGTCTTTCGCAGATGTCGAATCCACACCATCAAAAAAACCACGTAAAGGGTCTTTCGATCTATGATCTCCGTCCGGGGAACGTTCTTTTGCCATTTGGGCCTCGTTGAATGTTGATTCCGAGAAAGAGGGTGAATCAACCATCTCAATCGGACCCAAGACTCCCAGCAGTGCTCTCCACGTATCTAGGGAAGCCCCAGTTCTTGTCTCCAACTCGGGTCCCCCAACTTGACGAAGGTCCGCTTTACTAGCCCCTGGTTTGGAGACCTCTCGCCCTTCAGATTGTGGTGGCACACTAGCCACAAGGTTGAAATCCTTTTCTTCCTCCTCAGACTCATCCCTCAATCGACGTAGCGAGTCCGAAGGCAACACTCGATCACTAGCACTGCCCTTGGGCTTGCGAGCCAATCTTTTCCTCGGTCTCTTTTTTTCGAGGTCTGAGGAACTTGGGGCCTCTTTTCTTTGCTTCTCTTTATCCTGGTTCAAAATAGGGGGCTCGTTAGGAACATCATTGCCTATGGGCGCAGGTCTCATCTCAACATCCTTTGATAAACCTGCAAAAGAAAGGTAAAACAAGTTAGAAATCGATAGCATAAAGAAATAAGCTCGAGTGTAACTTATCTCACCATGAAGTCAGGCCTCTCACCGGCCTTTCGAAAGCTCATGCCATGCGCGCTCGGAATATGGTCCTCAGTGGTTTGAGAAGAAGAGGGAGTTTGTCTTTGAGGAACGAATTTTGATGTTTTCGCCATTATTTTGAATAGATGAAGAAATTAAAAGATACAAATGCAAAAGAAATATAGTATGAAGATAGATTGTGAGGTATTTTCAGAAAACTAGAAAGCAGGAGGTCTTGAAGATAAGAACGATGTAGTTTTATAAAAAAAGCACGAACATTTGAATATGAAGGGTGAAAGAGGGTATTTGTAGCCTCTCAAAATGGCAGTTCGCATCCCAAAGCGGCAGAACGCCGACCGACACACACTTGATGCTTTAAAAGGCTTTTCTGATGGGACGTTTTCGATTTCCATATCGCGTACGTCATAAGTTTACCGTCACTTATCAGAATGAGAATTTGAGGCTCATATCGTTTCTCGACGTTACTCTCCAAAAAACTAGGGGACTATCTATATACGGTTGAAGTCGGGCCCATCTATATGTGGTCAAAATCGGGCTCGACTCTATATGGTTAACATCGAGTTCAACTATTGCATGACATATCGGGTTCAAAATGCGTAGGGTCGAAGATCGAACCTAAGATTCATCGAAGCGGAACACGAAGCAAAAATGTACAACCTCGAGAACACCGAGCCCGTGATCCGAAATCGAGCCTGACTCCGAAAATATCCAAGGGAAGATCATTAAACCTAAATGACGGAAAACTGGAATATCCATAATTGGACGAACATCACGGCAGGAATCTTGGCACTAATCTATACAACCGCTTAATTAGCAAATCAGGAGATTTTTACCTTGTGCGGAAAGTTTTACCTTGTATAAAGTTGCACCAGATGTATGACCTCCCACTATATAAAGGGAGATTCAAACCATTTACAAGATACTTTTTACACGAATCATCAATAGAAAGAAAAAATAGTGATATATTGCTCTCTTGAATCATTTTATCATCAACTTGTTTCAATATCCATTATAATCAGTTTCTGCCCAAGAAGGATCAGCCAACGGCCAAGAGTGTATAATTCGGGTGGTTTGCGTTTCTTTTCCATTTATCCCTTAATTTTAATTTTTGTTATATTATTCGTCATTTGTATCAAATTAGACCACATATCCTTAAAACCACGTATAAATTCAATTGTTGTCCGAAATTTAGGGTAAACAGCCATGTACATAAGTAGTTTTGACCAGGTGATGCTAAAAAAGGTAGCGAAGTTGTGGCCCAATGCTTGATCAAATAAACAGACCTAGTAGCAAAATTTGCTGTATGGGAAATTGCTGCATATTTCAAAGTTCCTTTTCCGAATTTCTTGCTTGAGGACAAGCGTGCTGCTCAACAAGGGGTACTAATACAAAAGATGTTGACGCTTAGAATTCGAGTTGAATTAGTTACAGTTTAGCTTAAATCTATCTCATGATTAAGTGGTTATCCAAATTGGTTAGCAAGGGCATTCCATTTTAGATTCTGTAACTCTTTTCTCGAAGCTCTTCTGCAGACAGATAATAAATCGGCATGTAAGGTTTCATAAAATTTTACCTAGAACCCGGGGTCTCATTCTGCCAAGGTAAGCTAACGTATAGACTTTTGATTTGTGTAAAGCATTGGGGAGTCGGAAGAATAATTTTTGCAGAACATGGTATTTTTGTGGTCCACTATGCGACCGTAGAACCAGTCTGCAGACCGCAGATCTGCCGCAGAGTGAAACAGAAACAAAGCCAATTTTGGAGGTCATTTTGCGGTCCATTATGCGCCGCGTAATATTTCGCAGGCCGCACTTCAATCACAGATTCAACAAGAAAAAAAATTCTAAGGGATATTTCGTGGCGCGTTATGCGACTGCATAACTGTTCTACGGATCGCAGAATGACTGCAGACCTAACCCGAGCAGCCTAGTTTTGGAAGATTATCTCGTGGTCCCTTATGGGACCGCATACCTGTTCTGTGGTACACTCTGCGACCGCAGAGTAGAGTTTGGAGGGTTCATTTTATAAATTTATGACCGACCCCATTTTTTATAAAAATGACTTTGTGATTATTTTGGCTGGTTTAAACGACTATTTTTTAGAGAGGGCAGTATCTTAGAGAGAGGGAGGAGGAGGAAGCTCCAACTCCTTGGCTCGTCAATTCTTGTCCGATTTTGAAGATTCAATGGAAGCCATCCACCAGACCATCAACTATCCGGGTAAGACTTTGTCTTAAAATCTTCATGCAGTTGTTATGGTTTAAGTAAGTTATGGAGTTGGAGATAAGCCATGCATGTGCCAATATGAGTAGTATGTGGGGTTGTTGAATTATTTCAGGTAGATACTTGTTGAAATTGGTCGAGGGAGGAAGGGATTACCATTGTAGAGCCTTGTATTCGATTTTGCATAATAGGTGTTTGACGAAATTTCCAAGAGACTTAAATAATGAGAATCCTTCTAATTATGATTCGATTTTTATCATCTTCCTATATATTGAAATTCACTAGGAGTATTTGGACGTTCTAGTAACCTAAGTAAATATTAAGCGAGGTATGTTGGCTAGACTTCTCTTGCAGAGTCGAATTCCACGATGTTCTCGTAAGATTCAAGCATGATTGGCACAAGTTCCTAATTCCCATGTTCCGAGCCATTCCTAATATATTCAGTTATTCCAAATAAGCATTGTGTCAAAAATTATATGCTCAAAGGTTGTTTCATTTGCTCCTATCATATTATGCTCTCTTTCGGAAATTTATTCAAGTATGGTTTATGTATCATAATGATATGACTTCAATTCATGGTTCAAATGCAAGGTTTATTATGCCTTATTTTTGGAAGAAAAACTCAATGTGCTTAAGACTTCTATTGTTCATATAAATGTTTAAAGTCTTAATTACAAATGCCCTTATTGTTGATAATTTATAATGATTCTTGAAAGCAAAAGAAGTGAGTATGAGATATAAAATGTCACTGTCGTGCCAAGAATGAAAATTGTACTTGTGGCCCATAGTGCCTATGAAATGAAAGGATGTGTGTAAGACTGAGGGTTAACTCCCCGTACTGATGTGCTGAGATTATTTCCCTTAATTGGGACGAGATTGATGTGTTGAGATGATTCCCATTAATTGGATGAGATGATTGCTAGCAGAATGTGATGTCGACCCACATGACATTGTGGTGAGACGACTTAGTCGATTGGGCCGAGATTGGACGCCATGCCGCGCACATGGTGGTGTTGTGATTTGATGTCTTGGGGTGAGACGGCTTAGTCAATCGAGTCGAGATCGGACTCTGTGCTAAAAGCACGGTGGTGTATCGGTACAAAAGATCTCCTAACTTAAAAATATTGACATTCACTTGAAAGTTGTCTTTCTCTTAATTCGATGCTTTAATATTATTTGAGACTCTCATTGATTTCATGTTTCTTTCTCCTTGTATTGCTACCCAATTCATTGAGAGGGTGTTTAGTCTTACATACCAGTACTGATCCATATATATTAACGTCCCTTTTGCTGGGGGTGCTGCATCTTTAATGGATCTAGGTGGTTCCACAGCAAGCATCATCGATTAGTGATAGCGGTACACTCTCTCTCAGCTGACTTGGTGAGTCCCACTTCATATCGAGGTCTTGTACCTTTTGTTCCTTATGTATACTATTTTGAGGTATAGCCGGGCTTTGTTGCCGGCACCATCATATTACTCTTTTGTATCTATTAGAGGCTCCGCATAGTGTGAGTTGTATTTTGATTTGGGTATGTCAAACTTGAAACGTTGTACTTGTAATACATGTTTCCCTTTCTAAACTATGAATGTGTAATATATTTTTTGGAATTGTGAATGAAGTAACTAATGCTAATGAAATTGGTATTGTTCATGAAATCCTCTCATTGCCTAACGAATAGTGCACATCTTCACTTTATTCATGGATAAGTTCGGGTAGAAGGCATCAAGTAGGCTTGCTTGATTGGGATGTCTCGATTGAGCGCCGATCTCGCTCCTAAAGTCCGGGCATGACACGGCATCACAGTTCTTTGAAAGTAATTAGAAACCATGCAGACATTGTACACTTCCAGAAACTCTTACAAGAAATTGACGACATAAAAAGTTCCATTTGAAGGAGACAGAAAAGTATGGTGACCTACTAACTAAGAGAAACATAATGCACTGGTCGTGGTCTTTTTAATAACCGCAACAATGTTTCACTGGAAAGTCCAAAACCATATAGACTACCCACAAGAAGCAATTTATTTGAGTTCTGTTAGAAAGCTTTCGAATTCGAGAAGATGACAGGATGAAACATTGAAAGCTACGGGAAATCCCTGCTATGATCTGAGGGAGAAGAGAATAACTCTTGCCTTAGACATCCAAGCAGTTGATTTCACAGACGTGTATTCTTTGCTATGACGTTGTCAAAATTGAAGGACCAAGATGAATGTGGCATCTATGAATACCATGAAAAAACTCCACGATGGATGTGGTATGTTTTGGCATCCGCAAATATCATGAAATAAACTCCATGATGGATGTGGTAAGTTTTGGCATCTACAAATATCATTTCTGATATAGAAACATAGGAAGATGCTTTCCCATAAAAATACGTGGTAGGGATGCTCTAGAATGCATTTGATAGACATGAACTTCACCGGAAAGGCTGAGAAACTGTCATGATAGGTAAAATGTTACAACTCCCATTCGTTCCAGGTGAAATCACATTTCTATTTCCATATTTCAACCTTGAGACTTGAGCAGAAGGTTGATTTCGAGATGGGAGTAGTATTACGAGTATGGGTGGCAAAAGTGGCCCAAACCCATTTAACCCGTCCAACCCGCTCAGATTTTAGTATGTTGGTCATGAGCTACTTTAATGATATGTTAAGTTTGGGCATAACCCAACTAAACCCATTTATCTTCGCTAGCCTAAATCAGCTCATGATTTTAGCCCAAAACTGACTCATGACTAGAAATTGCCCTTTAAAGCTTCTAAGGGTGTGTATGAAGGAAATATTTTTCTGGAATATTTACCTAGAAAATGAGCGATTTTATCACTTATTTTTCATGTTTGGTTGGTGAGTGAAAAACCTTTTTCGAAAATATTTTTTAGTGTTTGGTTAAAGTGTCGAAAATATTTTTTAGGAAAATAATTTTCTATACTACTCTCCTCAAACCCCCTCCACCCAAATCTCCTCTGCTCCCCCGCCCCCACTCTCCTCCCCCAAATACGCAATGTTTTTAGGACTCTATTTATTTTTTTCAAGAATTCAATTATTTTTTTAAAAATTAACACAAATCTAAAGGAACTAATGTGCTTCTTTAATTTTTTACACAAGAACAACGTTGAAAATTGAGCTTCATAATTGAAAGAAAATACTCTTTGTTCTTGTTGAACAAAAAAAAAATACTCTTTCTACAGTATGAACAAAAAGTACTCATTATATTAAAATGAAAGAAAATACATTTTTTACAACATGAAAAAAAGTATTATTTGTTGAAATAAAAGAAAATATTTTTTTCTACAACAGAAAAATAAAATACTCATGTTGAAATAAGTAGAAACAAACATAAATAGCATTATTAAATGGTCTCAACAGTGAAAATAATGATAATTAACTGAGGTAAGTAGTCACAATACAAATAAACCATCCCATGACCTGGTGTCACTAAGTGCATGAGCTCTAAGAATGCGTAAACACAAGGTTTGAATCAATACAATACTGTCTGAAAGACTAAACAATGTTAACATAAAACAAAAAAGGATTCCAAGGCTTGCGAATGGAACAACAGTGCTACCTCGAGACTTCCCACTAATCCGGATCAGCTCATGAGAAACAACCATGATCAACAACACATGTATTTGCACACGACATGCAGGGTGTAGTATGAATACAACCGACCCTATGTACTCAATAGGTAATAAGACTAACCCCGGGCTGAAAGTAGTGACGAGCTAGGCAAGGTCTGATGCTCACTTTCCACAACCAAGAATAACAATAACAACAGAATAATAGCATGTGAAGGAGAACAACTCAAATGATAACAGGCTCAGCTTAACATAAAAAGAGGAAAAATAGGTATGCTTTTAAGATATGATAATCAAGGCACCAACTTTCATAGAATTCACTTAAACCAGTATTTAACCGGATACAACTGCGATATCAAGCTCAAATCCTCAATTACAGTTACCAAATACTTACTAGCATGAGGGTTAATACAGCTACATGCCTTTATGTCTGTCATACATGCCATATCAATAATTTATTCAATTAAATCATCATGTATAAACAACTTTAAGCACATTCATAGTGCCTGTCACAATGCCTCTGAAGACATACATTAAGCACGGTCACAGTGCCTGGCTCAAAGCCCATAGACCCTTACACACATATATACACGCGTTAAGCACTGTACGATTTCCTGATATAAGTCCCTCACTCAAGCACATAGATGAACTTGTGCTTGTGCTCACGGTAAATACCTGACTCCGGAGGGGCAGGTTCTTGTCCAAGCATTGATCGGATCTAAGTCAATGATCAATACCATATAGCCCAACATGGGGCCTGGTGCACGCGTCACCCCCTAAACCATACAACCTAGTCAAATGTGGTTCCTGGCTTACGCGTCACCACAATATCAATACCAACACGGCTCTATGGCCTAAGATTAGTCATCAATCTGTTCAAGTCTCCATATGCCAACATCTCACAGAAACATAATCCAACTGTCACGCCGCAAACCTGGGGAGGCGTGGCCGGCACCTAGTGCCACAGTTAGTCCGGGCGTACCAGTTTGTAACTGTGAACTCTTGAGGGGTAACCCTCAACTTAGGCTGACGTGGCCTACCTGCAAGCTGACAATACCAATCAAGGCCGATGAGGTCATATTCTGAATCATCTAAAAATAACGTCTCTCTCATATAAAGGGTAAACAATCCTAAAAGCTCATATACATAATTGTGCAGGCTGACGAGGCTTCCATGAACATCTACAACAAGCAGTACCAAACTGAAAATGCACACAGGGCTAGCAACGCCACAATGCTAACATACAAAATATACAGGACTCTTCTACAAGCCTCTAGAGATAACTGAATTGTATCATGGTGGGGACAAGGCCTCGACTTACCCATCAAACATGTATATTTAAAATTGACTCTAAGGTCTAGACCTGGTAACTCCGAGGAAGTGCAGCTTACCGACCAAGCTGATGTTTGACTCTGCCTACTGGGAAGGTCAATCCAGCTATCTATCAGGACCTGCAAGCATGAAATGCAACGTCCCCGGCAAAAGGGACGTCAGTACGAAATAATGTTCCGATTATGTAATGAAATAGAATAACTGAAAGTTAAAACTGAACTGATAAATTGGGAGTCAAAGATGATTTGAAGATATGCTTACCTGCTGATACTGACTCAATTCTCTCAATATAGTAAGTAAAATATCTGTCCGGCCCTATAAGGCTCAGTACGTATAACTTCTCTGCCATAGTAGGCTCGATCATAGGCACTCGACCATACTAGGCTCGGTATCTCAGCCATTTTGGGCTCGCTCATAGGCGCTCGGCCACAGTAGGCTCGGTATATAACTTACCATCTGATCCAAGGTTACCCAATAAGGGCCTGCCCACTGACTATAGCTCGGTGGTGGTGAAGATACTGTAATACTATATATATATATATATAGACCCTCTGCTCTCTTGGCCGAAAGAAGACAATGCCTAACAGAATATAAAGTCGTGATATGGGAGAATACTATAACTTGTGAGACTAGGAATATGTACATAAATTCAGGAGTACGAAATTTTTCTTATGTCTTGTTATCAAACGCATGTAGTTATGGGATCAGGACAAATGAAGGAAATGATTAGCCGTAATATAGCTTATCACAATCTATCCAATAACCATGTTGAACTCAACTGGTCGCAGCTTAATCTACAACCACGATAATGATGCTATCATTGAGCTACGAAAAGTACAACTAATGTACAACGAACGACAAGCTTATTCTCTATTAAAACGACAAAATCTCCCCTGACTTTGTTAAATTTCCCACATTCTATATTGCATCACCAACCCAAACAACAACCAGTAGCTATATGGAACATAACCTGCACAATAACATGTCGAGCGGCTAGCTCGGTTCATGTCTAATAACACTATATTTTGAACCCTTTCCCTCTTATTTATATTTAGGAAAATGTTGATAATAACAACACAATATACTCAAGTTATTACATAAAACGATGCAAAAAATAAACCTCCCAAATAGTCCAACAATCAACAACTTTACTATAGTGCTTTTACGGAGTCGAGTAGGCGACTAGAGAGAGAGTCTAGCGACAAAAGGCGACTAGAGAGATAAAGCTCTTGCAAGCTCTAATGGCGACACCGGCCGGCGCGTCACCGGCTAGCGAACCTCTCCTCACCACCTCTCAACCCCCCCACCACAACCCCCAGCAACCAACAGCCTTTAAATTACTCCCACATCCTCAAACCCGCAACATTGAACTCTGCAACACATGCAAACCCTAGTTCGAGCTCGATCGCACCAATTCCGTTCAAGAAAGCAGCTTTCTTACATGGACAACCTATTGTCAAATTCACAGAAGCAGAAGTGAATCGCATGAACTTAATTGACGGGCTGCAGTATGCTGCTCTAGGCAAGTTCTCATATGGCTGGCCAGACATCCAAGAACTGCGAAGAATCATTCCAATACAGTGCGGAATCAAAGGTGAATGTAACATAGGTTTCTTTCGAGATAAGCATGTTCTAATTAGATTAACACTGTGGGAAGATTTTATCAAGATTACATCGAAAAACACTTACTATATCAAAGCTAAGGATGGCTATGAGTACCAAATGCGCCAATTAATCTATGATGCTAAATTCAAGTTTGGACAAGATTCGCCAATGGCAATGGCATGGATATCTTTTCCATAACTACTGCTCACTTACTTTGTAAAAGAATGTCTGTTCTCTCTTGCATCAGCAGTGGGTAAACCGCTGCCCCTTGACATGGCAATTATTAACAAAACAAGGCCTAACTTGCTAGAGTAAAGGTTTTGGTTGATCTTTTAGCTGAATTGCCAAAGAAAGTCCAAATGGATATTTAAAATGAGGCTACAGGAGAAATCAGAACAGAGTGGGTCAAAATCCAGTATGATTACATTCCTAAGTGTTGCAAGCAGTGCAGACTAGAAGGACGTGACATAGCTGAGTGCTGGAAATTGCACCCAGAACTGCTACATACAGACTCATTTGTACAACAGGAAGCCAGAAGCAAATGAGATGAAAGTAGAAAGCAGAAGGGAAATGAGACTACACCCCTGATGATCCTATCAAGTGGCAAAGGTTTTGGCAATGCAGGCTCTTAATGGAAGGAGGTCAAGGATAATAGAGTGTAAAAACAAGCTAAGTCCAAAGATAAGCAAGCCAAAGCTGGAATGGAATTGATACCAGCTTACATGGCCACTCAGCAACTCCAAACTTCCAACAAATTTGCTATGTTGGAATTGGAAAACAACAATGCTAATACAGACAGTCAAATGGAGTCGATTGCAGAAGCTCTTGACCAAAAGAACTTCCCTGCTCTCACAAGCGCAGCAACACCCCTGCAACTAGTTGAAGAACCATCCTGCTCTGCAGCAGCTGCCCTCACTCCAAGCACACTAGCAGACAAAACTTCAAAAGGAAGTGCCCATAAGCATATAGCAGGAGTAGAGAAGTTGATGCACTTCACAGACCAAATGCTAAGCCCCAAATTTTTTGAAAGGAACAATAATGGAAAAGTTGCAGAGAAAGAAACTCACTCACAAGCAGAGAAAAGGAAAGAAGCCACAAAAGACTCCACCTCCCAGTGGGTGCAAAAAAACTTCTATACAAATGTGATCACAACCAACACCTCTCATCAGGATATCCCATCACAAGATACTTTAGTAGAAAGGACAATGACCAAGACAACAAAGAAAAAAATAGCAAACGCAAAATCAGGAAAGATGCTTGAAAGGTGACAAGAAAGTCTAGGAAGACTATGGGCTGATCAAATTGAAGAGGACTCAGATGAAGGTGAAATCCCACAAGAAATGCAAAGTGAGGAAGAAGCAACTTATGAGGAAATAGAGTAAGATGATCAAAGTGAACATGATCCTGCCGATGTCACTGCCACAGCAACAAAAAACAACAGCAGAAATGAAAACAACCAACTGTTATTGACATACACCAGCCAAGGACAAACCAACACTGCAGCTCATGAAGTAGAAGCCAAAGAGACAGCAGAGGCACAGCCACAAGAGAAAACAGACACAGTTCAGAAAAAGAAGCAAGCTCAAGGAAAAGTTGAAAAATTGGCTGCATCAGACTTAACTTCTCCAAGCTCCAAGGAGGAAAAACAAACAGCAATAGCCAAAGTAAAGAATCTCAGCATCACAACAGCAGCAAGAGATGAAACAGATCACCATGAGCATTTAGGCAAAGATCTAGATGAGGAGTCCACTGATCAGATTTTCCTAAAAGTTTCTAAACAAGGAGACCTCTCCCCAACACAGATAACTAAGGTGAAATCATCAACTAAAAGCAGGAAGAAGCAAAGCAAAGAGCAAAACAATTCCTCTGCAACAGGGGTCCAAACAAGAAGAGCTCTAACACACCCCAACAATCTATAATAGATGCAATCATATGGAATATAAGGTCTCTGAATACAATGCAAGCTTTTGAAAGGCTCATCACACTCCGCAGAAAACATCATTTTGATTTCATTGGCATTCTAGAACCAATGCAACAAGCAAGAAAAATGGAAAGATACAGAAGGAGGATTGGCTTATCTCAAGCTGTGGTTAATGTTTCCAATAAAATCTGGGCATTCATAGAAGACACATATGAAGTCACAGTACTATATGACATGGTACAACAGCTAACTCTGAGGCTACTTCATACAGAAACTCATGTGGAACTCATCCTCACACTAGTATATGCTAAGTGTAACCAAACTGAAAGAATAGAACTGTGGGATTCATTATATGATACTGCACAGGACATGACAGTTCCATGGCTGGTAGGGGGTGATTTCAATGTAATATGGAATGAGGAAGAGAAATTTGGAGGCCTTCCAGTGCCAATCAATGAAGTAGATGACTTCAGACACTGCATCAATACTTGCAACTTAACTGATCTTGGTATCAAAGGCAGCATCTTCACATGGTGGAATGGTAGAGTAGAGGAAGATTGTATTTTCAAAAGATTAGATAGATGCCTTGCCCACACAGAATCCGGCAAACTTTCCCAAGGCTAGAGGTTACTCACCTGTCCAAGATAGGCTCAGATCACAGTCATCTCCTGTTAAAGTGTGATATGGAAGCAATACAAATCAAGAAGCCATTAAAATTTCTCAACTTCTGGACCAAGCATTACTCATTCAAATAAGTAGTGAGAGAGAACTGGCAAGCAGACTTTTATGGTGACCCTTTCATCCTCTTCAATCATAAGCTCAAAAAGCTCAAAAAAGCTCTGACACTGTGGAGAAAAGCAACTTTTGGAGACATATTCCAAAACATTGCAAGCATGGAGGAAGTGGTTCTTGTTCATGAAAAGCAATTTGAGGAAAGATCCACACAATAAAATAGAGAAACACTACAAAAGGTCCAAGCACTGCTAATCAGGCACCTAGCAATAGAGGAAGAGTTCTGGAGACAAAAAGCAGGCATGGCATGGTTCAAGGATGGAGACAGAAACACCAAATTCTTCCATGCCCAAGTAAATGGTAGAAGAAAAAGACTCCAACTAAGGAGAATCCAAAACAACAAAGGCAGGTAGATTGAAGAACATGAACAAATTGCAAATGAAGCTGTCAATTTCTATACAGAACAATTCATAGAGACTGCAACACCAATTGACTTCAGCATACTTGATAACATCCCTCAATTGATAAGCATTGAGCAAAATGCAGAACTGATCAGGCAACCCACAAAAGAAAAAACCAAGCAGGCTGTTTTCAGCTTAAATGGTGACAGTGCAGGGGGGCCAGATGGCTTCACAGGTGCCTTCTACCAAGCATGCTGGGACATAATAGGGGAACACATACACAATATGGCTATTGCATTCTTCTTAGGGAAACAACTACCAAAATGTTTTACACACACAAATCCGGTACTGCTACCCAAAAATAAGGAAGTGACAACCTTTTCAAACATGAGGCCCATTAGCTTAAGCAATTTTATCAACAAAATCTTTTCAAGAATCATTCACGAAAGGATGGTGGAGCTGCTTCCTAACCTGATCTCCCAAGAACAAGCTGGCTTTGTTAAAGGCAGAACCATTGTTGAAAATGTTCTCCTAACTCAAGAAATCATCACAGACATCAGACTCAGAACAAAAGTTGGGCCAAATATGATGATCAAGCTTGACATGACAAAAGCCTTTGATAGAGTATCCTCGCTATTCTTGACAAACACTTTGAGAAAAGTTGGGTTCTGTGAGACCTTTATTGGCATGATCTTTGACATCATTGGGAACAACTGGTACTCAGTTCTCATAAATGGCCAAACACATGGTTTCTGCAAATCATCAAGAGGACTCAAGCAAGGAGATCCACTATTACCTGCTCTATTTATTCTTGCTGCTGAAGCCCTCTCAAGAGGTCTAAATGCCCTGCACTTAAACCCATATTTCTGTGGCTATGGACTGCCCAAATGGAGCCCAAAGATAAACCACCTAGCATATGCAGATGACAATATCATCTTCTCTTCCTCTGATGCCACCTCCCTACAACTGATCATGGAAACTTTAACTACATATGAGACAGCATCAGGTCAAAGGATCAACAAAAGCAAATCTGCTGTGTATTTTCACCATTCAGCTAGCCTTGAGGTGATTACAAAAGTGGCAAGCATCACAGGTATAAAAAAATAGGAATTCCCTTTCCCATACCTAGGCTGCCCCTTTTTTTACTCCAGAAGGAAGATGTCACACTATGAAGAACTCATCAACAAGGTCTTAAACAAATTGCAATCCTGGAAAGGAAAGCTACTCTCAGAAGGAGGCAGGGCCGTACTTATCGCACATGTCCTCTAGAACATGCCTATACACCTTCTCTCTGCTGTCAACCCTCCCAATAATTTCATCAATAAGCTACACAAACTCTTTGCACAATTCTTCTGGAGTAACACTGTAGGAGGTAAGAGCAGGCACTGGGCTTCATGGAACACCCTATGTATGCCATGTGATGAAGGTGGAGCAGGCTTCAAATCCTTACATGATGTGTCTAAAGCCTTGTTCTACAAGCTGTGGTGGAACTTTAGAAATAAGCCAAGCCTCTGGAGTGCATTCATGAGCCAAAAATACTGCAAGAAGTTTAATGCAGTCATAGTTCCATGGAAAAAGGGATCACACATATGGAGGAAAATGCTAGAATGCATGGACATCATTGAGCACCAAATCATTTGGCACCCAAAAATGGGTTCCTCACTTTTTTGGTTTGATAACTGGACAGGATTGGGAGCATTGTACTTCACTGTTCCAAATGATTTTGCAATTGATGAAACCATACATAATGTGTATGATGTTCTGCAGGATGATGGACACTGGAATCTGAGCAAACTATCAGAAATCCTGCCCCAAGAACTTGCACTGCACATAGTATAAAATGTTAAGCCACCAAATAAGGAGAACAACATAGATGTATCATATTGGATGCTAGAACCTCAAGGTCATTTCAGTGCCAAAACTGCTTGGGAGTACCTTAGAAGGAGGGATGAACCTAAAAGAGCCTTCAAAATGATTTGGATGCAAGGACTACCATTTAAGATTGCATTCTTCATGTGGAAAGTGTGGAAGGCTAAACTGCCTTTAGATGATTTCATGAAGAGACTAGGATATTAAATCCCATCAAAATGTTGGTGCTGCACAGAACCAAAGGAAGAAACCATGGTGCACCTCTTCTAGACATCCAACACTGCAACCAAAGTGTGGCAATACTTCCTCTCAAGAGCAGGAAAAAAATGAGAGGGTCTATCCTTTCACCAAGCAATAACCAAATGCTGGAAAGCACAAACAGTTCCCAGGCTTAAACCAGTGCTACAAGCTGTCCATCCTGCATTGTATGGGAACTCTGGAAAGGAAGAAACAACTGTAATATGGAGAATCAGTCACTACCAGCAGAGTCATCTATCAGATCTCCACAACACTACAGGAACTGGTCCAAACAAGAAAGCCAGGAATCAAGGCCCCTCACAAATGGCAAGACCTTCTGCACATGATAGAAAACTACACTCCAAGATTAAAAGACAATAAAGTAAATCTGGGAATTCCCAATGGCAGGATGGATTAAGGTCAATACTGATGGAGCATCCAAAGAAAATCCAAGAAGAAGCTCAATAGGTTTCTGTGTGAGAAATGAAGCAGGGGAGATCATATATGAAGTTGGCAAAGAAACACCAGAAGGAACAAACACAACAGCAGAAGCAACAGCCATTGTAGAGGCATTAAGATTCTGCAGATCACACAATTACTCTCATATATGGCTACAAACAGATTCAATGCTGCTGAACAACACAATCAATGGAATATGGAAACCACCTTGGTGCATAGCTGAACAGGTGGAGGAGGTGCTGCAAATGAAAGAAGCTCTCACACTCAATGTGACACACATATACAGGGAAGGAAACAAGCTAATTGATCACTTAGCAAACTATGAACTTGAAGTTGGGAGAATTGAATGTCGTGATTTCTGGCAGCTAGATTTACAAGGTCGGAAGATACTAAATGAAGATAAACTCCAATGTCCATACATAAGAGTAAAGGTAGTAAAGTAGCAAAGGAAAAAATAGGACACTGGCCACTGCAAAGAAACAATAGCCTAGGATCAAACACTATTTTAATAACATGCTTTTTATTTCTGCAGGCACACAGGCGGAACAAAGCAATGGCATCAACAAAAATCATAAGGGGGATCAGAGGAGACTGGGACAGTGACTTTACACTAATATGCTGCTCTTTTTTGCAGGAAACACTACCCAGCTTTTCTTGTTGTTTGCAGTTAAGAAAAACCCCCACACCAGCCACTCATACATGGTCTATGTTAGAACAGCATCACACAAGGGGCATGTCACATAGGTAGCCACCCTCTAGACTTCAAGCAAACAACCTTCCAGGAAGACATCAACTACTCAACTTTTTATCTCCCAGCACCTCAAACACTCAACTCTGTCTTCACATTGCTATAGCAGGAACACGACAACAGAAGAGATTTCTTCAAAGACACAGCCCAAGACAACACTCCTAGGGGCAGCCTACTGCTAAAAGAACAAAATATGCAACACAACAGCGGCAGAAAAGATGCAGCAGTAACACAAGGTAGCATCAACAACACAGGCCTATATTCATCAAGATACGCTCCAAGAAATCAGTCTACCACTTCAGAAGCCATGTGCAGCATCTCCATTGCTGCCATGGCATTTTGTCTGAACTATAAGCACCTTAACCTCATCACCATTTCAAGCTAACAAGTCACCTCAAATTAAAAGAACATAGAGGATCATCTCAACAAGATCACTACCAGCAACAGAAAAACTCAGCAACAAATACCTCACCTCTCAAATGCAGCAAACAAGACAAACTCAGAAAACACACCAACACTAGTAGTAGCAAGACACCAATGAACTCAACAACTGCCATATCACTGCAGATAACTTGACATGGTCCAGGTTATTGCTGCAATTACAAAGTGTGGTATCAGCACCAATGGTGCTCAATCTCTTGCAATTACAGCAATCACCATGGATCCTCTCTGTCACAACACACCACTGGACCTCAAACAACACCCCAATACACAGGAACAACAATGAGAACAATCTGAGCCATCAGCAACCACATGCCACGGAGGTACAGCTAATAGACAATCCACAGAAGCAACATCCTGAATCCAACTTAGAAGATCACACAATCATAAAGCAGCAAAATAATAGCAACACAAGCAAAAACTTCTTCACTGAACTCAGCATCTCACTCATCACTACAAATTGCTTGGAATGGTCTAGATCATTGCTGCAGTTGCAAGGTGTGGTATTAGCACCTTTGGTGCTCAATCTCTTGCCACTACAGCAATCATCATGGACATCTCTAGCCATACTTCAACACTGGATACTACACTTCAATCAGCAACATAGCAGCAACATACTAAGCCAGTATACATCACAGGATATAGAAGCAACAACAAACCACCATCAGAAGCACCAGTCACACAAGGCCAACAAAAAAGCAATCAGTAACCTCAAGGCTGAAACAACAAAAGATAGCAACCCCCAAAGGAACACCAAGCCAAGCAGACTCCCCATAAGAAGACACAGGAAACACACATACACTCCACAGCAGCAGCTCCAGCAAATAATCAACAGAAGTACTCAGCTTTTTGATCATCCACCAGCAAAAACAACTCAGTTCTCCAACTCAAATAGCCATTTTCAACTTGCCTTTTCTTTTCAAGGAAAATGCAAAACTGAAGATAGCTCGCACTCTTTTGAGAATTCTAGAAATCACTTTTGGACACCAAATGTACATACAAGGGATCACACCCCTGAATCACATATTAGAAGCAGGAATAACTAAGTGTCTATCAATATAAAATAGACAATCACCACATCGCCATAGGTCTAACAACTTACCACATTTTAGGTATATTTAGTTATCACTTTAGGATAACTAAGTGTAAATTTACTCTCTTATTGGAGGTAAGGTTTATGTCCCCCTCCACTTTTGTACTTTGACTCTATTAATAAATTTTAAATTTAACCCAAAAAAAAATCAACAACATTACTAACAAGCCTTTCGATCGATATCTCATAAGTTCTAGATTCAATGACTTAGAGTAGAGTAAGAGGTTCCTTACCTTCAAACGGATGGAGAAACTTGAATTTGAGATTACTTCACCACGAAGTATCCTTCCAATGCAGCTATAAGAACAAGGAAGAGAAACTAGCAAGCACTTTGGGTTTCTCGATACTAGAATCACTTTGAAAATACTTGAAATCACTTAGGGCTGATATGAAACCCTCTGTAGAGTATTTCACAGAACATATACCACTTAAACCAACCAACCACACAAGCTGGAACCACACCAAAATCAGCAACCACTAGAAGAACAAGAAACTCACTAGCACGGCCGTATTTCTAACATTTGATTCATGTTTTTATCTTTGGTTTTCTCTCTAGAATCATAGAGACTGCATTGAGAGTATTTTGGGAGACTATAGGGTCTGGTTGGGTCAAAAAAAGAACCCAAATGAGCCTTGCCCCAATCTTTATAGGTTGGAGAATCATCCACCTCCTAAGTGGGTCCCAATGGGAGCTGTTGCGCAGTCCCGCGAAAATGCGAATATCTCTCTACTCCAATGTCGTATCGATGAACGATTTAATGCGTTAGAAATTAGGCCTGTAGATCTTCAATTTTCTAGGTGGATAATCCCGTAACTCCAAGTATTATTGGAGAAAATCTCAACTACATTTGACCTAATTTTTAGCACATTATGAATGTGACTTGTGATGACCTTTGCCAACTTTTGTTCCACAACTTGCTTGACTTAAAAACGTAACACACGACAATCATAAAACTGAAATAACTCATAATATGACCTCCTTATCATGTTAAGCACCCTATTCCCACCCCAAAAGTACATGTTATAACATCCCTAACTTGTCGACTTTCGACGAACTTATTTTCTTCAATTCGTTTAGCTTCTAAGCCTTCCAACCCTCTTAGTACTTATTATTCATGATCTTAAATATTTGTATCCTCTAAGGTAACATCATTAACTTACTTTATATACTTTCAAAGATGATCTCATTTCTGAGCTTACATCAGTTGACTTATTGCGTACTTTTAAGTACGAAAACATGGGCTGTAACATCATTCCCCCCTTTGGAACATTCGTCCTCGAATGTTCACTGATACACTTATTAGTCTCATACTTTATAGATCTTACGAATACTTTAATATTGTCCTTGTATGTGCGACTATGCAACTCTTCTCTCCTTTTTCTCCAGCTTTTAGCCAATCTCTAGGCCTCACTTTGTGAACATATACAAAAGCATGACAAGCTGTCCCTCTAGGCATCTATACATGTACTAAAATTCTTTTCTTGGCACTTTGTCGAACTTACGACTATTAATGTATCTTATTTCACAACCTGGTTATCAATACTATGGCTTTACTACATCTAGGTAGGTCATACTATACCATAATTCTTTGTTCGGTTTATTATTATCAAGCTCTGCTACCCAACTCCAGGTTACTCTCTCACTGCTTATCCTACATGTATAAATATAAGTGCTTTAATGCTTCCTTATTACTGTTCATTTAAAGAATGACATCATAATCTCCTATCATACTTTGGAACTTTTATCCATCTATTGTTGATTCACCTTAATGTTGATCTATAGTCTGCCATTTACGTAATACTTTGTCACTAGGGCCCACGTCTCATTGGGGATCATATGAAGCGAGTTGCCTGATCCACCTAGGGATGATGCTATACTTCAATAACCGTATTTCATAGCATCCCAATGTGATTCATCTTATGGGGGTATTTTAATCCCGTGCAATTCATGAAATCTCTTTTTCTTTAAATCCTTACTCAATCAAAGGCCTAAACATCTTCCTGTTACCTTTCACAATTAGTCCCTTATTCTACTACCAGGGTCGCATTTCATCTCTTCTAAATGCTCCCAGTCTTAGGTTCCTCCTAGTTCATTCAGCATACACTAAGCTTTCTATAACTTACAGAACAACCAGCTCTCCTGTTTCGACGGGCTTAATCCCAAGGCCTTACCTATTCTCGTCGCCTTCTCACTCACCTTTTCTTATCCTTACTCCTAACTACCTAAAAACATTTTGCTCTACCATACTTTAGCTTGAAACCTACACATATCTGTTTATACTACTCGCAACCTTCCTTTAACTTGTTAGCACCATAAATTTCCTTTCGTGCCTTCTCAGTTGTCGTTAAACATAAGCAATTACTTTTCCTGGTCGTTCTGCCACTTGCTGCATGAATAATTGGCTTATCATAATGCCCATGAATACTTGAATTTCCTATAACTCATATGATCGCAAATATCACTTTTGATTTTTTTACTTCTCGTTCATTATCCACGATACGTGACACTTTCTTATGGGGTGCATACGATGTTGTAGTGAGACTGTTGTTACAAGATCATTTCTTCTTTAGGTTACTATGCTTATGTTGAAGCCTTTTTCCTTATTTCCTCAGCTAGTCGTTCGTTGTAGTACTTAGAGGAGACGCTCTGACTGCTGTAAAGCTGTGAGCTTATTACATCGTATACCCGAAGGAATTTTGATGTTCTTACTCGCCTATAATTATCCTTAGTTACTTACCTCCACTCCCTTGTGCTCGTAAGGTTGCTTCTGAACTGAAATTTTGATTGTCTCCCCAGTGGCACTCTTTTTCTTTTCCATAACACTTATTCGGTACCTTTAACTACCCCAGCTCATATCTGACTATTTCTCAAGGATTACGATGTCATATCTGCGAGACTGAATTCGATATGTTGGGGATCACTACGTTTATCTTGCACGATCTGCTGATTTATATGTATCCTCTTGTCTAGCCATAATTAAACTCTTCCTGAATCAACTACTAACCACTCATTGGTCCACTCTTATATCTATATTCCGCATAATCTCTCTTGGATTATTTTCTTTGTCTTAACTTACCTCTCGCACTAGCTCCTTATGTATCAAGTGTTCATTCACACTTATTTATTAATAACATCCTGGACGGGAACTCTTACTGCATCTCCACGACGTCGTGATTGCATAATGTTCTAGAGTCGTAACATATCTCTAGGATTTGAATAAGTGCAACCGTATCCCATTTGCATTTTTATCGCATTCTTCCTTTACTATACAATAGATGTTTTACCTCTTCATCTTTGGCGTCTTTCACATCTTCAATGACCCTTACTCGCCGTGCAGTAACCCTTCTGTACCATGGATAACTGACATTTTTACGCACGAGGGTGACACCTAGTGTAACTGGCACACATAGTCCTTTAAGCTTAACTTTGCTCACAGTGCTTGCTTTTAGTGAAGCATCTTCATGAATGACCTTTAAAAGTTATTCTTCTATTGTCCATTCTATTATTACCGGAATGCGATCTCTGAAATTCTCACGATGTCGGCTATTATCAAATCTTCTGATCCCTAATTCATGTCCACTTTATCTTGTTCACTAGCCCATACTGATTTCCATTACTCCGGGGGTCTAACTTTTCCTTTTGGTAATCACGTTGGAGTCACTGATCTATTTCTTGAAATGAGGATATGACTTTATGGCTTATACTCTTTTATTGTCTCAAGGCCTGTCATCTCTTGTCATTTCCGTCACTTGACAATGGACTCTGTCATCCTGTCATATTTTGATTTACCGTTATCACCCATTTATCACATCTTACTCATAATGCTTTATTTATTCTCCTCTTATTCTCCTGCTAATATTTTTGCCTATCACTTTATTCTAAGAACTTCAACAAAACTTTTTTTGCTTTTAGATCCCCTTGCTCCATCTCACTGGCTCTTCGGCTCACCTAAAATTCTCTTTTTATCAGGGGCAGGAGTCATACTAGGGTAAATACTTATTCTTTCTAGGATGCAGGTTCCTATCTTCTGAAATTTCTGAACATTCTAGTATTTATATATGACTGTACTATTCTAGAGTGCACCATTTGGATGTCTCACAAGGAGAACTATTACCACGTTTGCAATATCTTTCTGAAATATCATATAACGCTAATAATCTGTACACCATTTTGGGTTACTCTAACCCCAACTGGATCCTAATATCCATCATTCTCTTAAACTATATCTGTTAGCTCCCATAGGGCATAACTGAGATAGGTGTGACCAATTGTACATACCTATGTTACTGTTAAAGGTAACTGAGAATGCTTATATTCTCTACATGAATTGTTAATACTGATAATCTTCACTAACTGGGTACCTCGTACCCTCCTTCATCTTGATTTTGTTACCTATTAAAACTTATACTTTTACCTTCTGATACTCCCATGGCCTGCTATTCACGAGGTGTGTTTGATATTCCCATCTTAGAGCATTAAGCTGGAAATTGCACATCTAGTATGCATGATCTGATAGGGCCTTAAACAGGCTGACACCGTCAAGAACTCTCTCTATATTAGTGCTCTTACTTGTTTTTGTATTAGCCCTCTAGCTACCCGTAATCTTTCTAATTGCAATTATCTCTACATCATCAGCAAACATACGTTCTGGCTCAAACTCTTATGACTCAGCTCTATAGCATGATTTGGATTTGAAAGAAGGGTAACAGACTACTAAATGCCTTGTAACTTCCTGTTTATATAATATGGTGCCCAACACATATAAACAAGGCTCTACTAGACACGTCTTGTAGACTCGCTAGGATAGAATTGCTCTAACACTAATATACCACACGGAATATCACAATTTATCACAAATTTAGCAAAAATTCATGCCACGTATAAGGACACCAATAACATGTGAGATAATATATCAAAAGTACACAAATACAGAATAACACGTGTATATAATTACCATGACTGAACATAATGAATACGGCTAAGGCAAATAGCTCTACATAGAAAAACAGTCGTATCATGTCTCAAAATATTAAGTTTAGCCTAGGCATGATTTCTAACATGAATAATAACTCACAGTCATTCAAATGGAGAAAATATAATATCAAAGAAGCATGATAGGGAAAAAAGGCATATAATAGCACAAGAACATCTCGGATCATGAGAAATCATGGTTAACGCATATACGCTTGTCACCTCATATGTAAGTCACTCCCATCGCATAACAAATACGATAACCAATGGGAAATTACCTCCAGATCCAAGTTTAGATGAGTTACTTACCTCATACGAGCTAGTTTTCAACCTCGAATTTGTGCAAAACCTCTATCTAGCTCTCCAACCACAAATTCAAGCCAAACACCATCAAAGGAATTCAACAATTCCATAAGAACCGATCCCAGTCCATAAAGTTTTGATCTTTGAAGAAATACCCAAAAGTCCACAAAAGTCAACAAGTTACACCCCATAGTGTACGTCGAATCGTGTTGTTGATAGACCTTAGTGTTATGGGAAGGTGTGGAACCTTGTATAAGGATATCAAAGGTTTAAAACAAGTTTAAGGAAGTATCGGGAAGTGTAGAAGTCAAACGAGTTGAAGAAAATACATATCGTATTTTGCCTGACCGATACGTTAACCCATACATAATTATGGCACTACTAAATTATATTATGTAATAATATATAGTAAAGGGAGAGTAAATATAGTATTATTAAGTCAAGCAAGATAGAATGTGGGATATATACATATAATATTCTAAATACATCATATAGATAAAAATGAAAAAGGTAATCTCTAAGTGGGTTTTACCTTTGTTTATGTATCTAGATACTTTTGGGATAAACATTGAATTAGATAAGTGGGCCACCCCTACTATGTAAACTTAGTCTAGAAGCTATATATATATATATATATATATATATATATAATTGCAAATAGAACAATTAAGTGATATTAGAGAAAACAAAGTTGTTGCTATGTTTTGGCATTAAAGTTGCTGCAATCTTTTTAGCTTCGTAGTTGATGCCATGTTCTTAGCTTCATAGTTGCTGCCATGTTATTAGCTTTATAGGTTATACTACGTTATTTCTTCTTGAGGTAAGATTTAACTATCCTTATATGTATTCAAGGTCATCTATGTCTTGTCTAGTTGAATTGAGAAAGCTGACTAGGGAGACTAAGGTTTAACTCCATTGATGAAGTTTTGCCGTTGTTGAACTATTTTGAGTTGTTTCTTGAGGTATTCTATAGCTGGAAATGGTGAAGTATAGTTATTTGTGATGGTGGTTGTGTTGTGAGTAGAGGAGAAGATCTAGTAGTGTTGATTTGCCATTGTAGGATGATATGAAGCTTATGCACTCTAAGTATTCGACAAAATGTCGTAGTGATCCAATTCTTGGTTTATCGATTCGTTTGTGATCCAAAACATTTGTACAATGTATAGTATCATTCGTTAAGCATACTAGAACTCGTGAGCTATTTCTAGCCAAGCAACAAAGGTATGTAACGCTATCCCTTCCTTTCAAAGCATGACTTCGAGTTATATGTACATTCATGTCGGTATCCAAAAGAAATTTTTCGTGTAAAGTGTATTCTTCTCTTAGGTTGATGGTCCCTTGTCGGGATTTCTTCTTGTATCATATCATATCTTGGTTAACTAAGTCTCTTGAGCTCCAAATTCCTCCAAAAAAGGAGCGCTCTAAAAGAGTTATATGTTGAGTCGACTACAAGTCATTTAAAAGCCAAAAAGAAGATTTCTAGGAGTTAGAGAACCAAGGTGACATTACTACTATAGTATATCTATGACGAACACCACCGAGTTATAATTGTTCGGGCAGGAAGTATCAACACCCCGGACTATTACCCAAGGGAAAAAAAGTATATATAAGAACCTCAGACTATAACCGGAGGGAAAGAAAGTATATATAAGAACCTCAGGCCATAATCGGAGGGCAAGAAAGTATAATAACTCCCCAGGCTATAGTCAGAGGGCAAGGAATTATGTATGTAAGTATGTACAAAAATTATGTATACGAGTTCCAATACAGTTTCAAGTTTCATTTCGCCTCCAGTGGCTTACAGGTTATCAAGTTATCAGGTTGCCTCTTATGCCTTGGTTGTGGATTACGCTTTCATATTATTTTTCATGCTTCATATACCAGTACATTTCATTCGTATTGATGTCCCTTTTGCCGTGGACACTATATTTCATGCTGCAGGTTCACGTATATGCCTAGATAGACCTCTTTAGTAGGATCTAGCTGAATTTAGCTATTGGATGGTAAGTTTTGCTTTTTCTGGAGCTACCGAGTCAGATGTTTTGAGTTTTCTATTATATATATATAGATGAATAGTAGACCGAGGCCTTTTCTCGACTGTATGACATATATATTGATCTTAGAGGCTTGTAGACTTAATTGGATTGTCTAAATGTTGTATAGTGCCTTGTCGGCCTTGTTGTTGGTTTGTTAACTTGTGTTGTGGCCTTGTTAGCTTTTTATAAATGTATATATGTTTTGGGTTGTCTACCCCTTTCCGATTGAGATGTCCAAATGACATTCCAGTTTCACAGATTGTGTCCTTGTTGGTCTTATATGTATGTTGATTGTATCTCCATACAAATTATGATTTTTTGAGGCCTTGTCGGCCAAAGTTTCTATATGTTCAGATGGTTTGTTTAGAGTGGTACGCTCAGGAAAGTGAGGCACCGAGTGCTAGCCACACCCCCTAGGTTGGGGTGTGACAAATTTCGTATCAGAGCAAGTCAGTCCTAAGGAGCCTACAAGCTGTGTCTAGTAGAGTCTTGCCTAAGGGTGTGTTGTGCACCACACTTATAAGCAAGAGGTTGCCGAGCAATTAGGGATGGTTACTATCCTTTCATCTGATAGATCGTGCAATAGAGCTGAGTATTAAAGAATTCGAGTCTAACTCATGGTTTATACATTTTAGCGATGCTGGTTACTAGAAAGACTACTGCTAGTCGTCGAACCAGTGCGGATACGGGCGAATGTACTAGTAATGCCCCGCTTAGCCATGTGTACGGATCTAAGGTGCAGAGAGAGTCACCTTATCATGTATCTCTTACTCCGCCACCACTCAAGGAGATTAGAGGGATACAGTATCCCAGCTCCTCAGGACCTAGTCCCTCCAGTTCCTCCATCTGAGCCTGCAGATCAGGGGGTGGCGGGTGCAGTACAGCTGGTGACACAGATAGCAGCTACTCAGCAGCAATAGATTAGGGCATCGATTCTAGACTCTGAGAGTTCATCGGTTTGAGCGTTCCAGTGTTTATAGGTTCTTATCTAGATGAGGAGCCTAAAGACTTCATTGACCTGCTCCAGAGAGTATTGAGAGTTATGCATCCTTCAGAGATTGAGGTAATGTAGTTGGCATCTTTCAGGCTACGAGATGTGGCCATTTTATGGTATGATCCTTGGGATCGGTCCAAAGGATCAGATGCACCTCCAGCTGTATGGAAGGAGTTTTGAGAGGCCTTTCTTGATCACTAATTTCTATTAGAGGTATGAGCGACTATGGTAGATCGGTTCTTGGGCCTCAAGCAGAGGGGTGTAAGTGTTCGAGAGTACAGTCTTTAGTTTGACTCTTTGGCCAAGTATGCTCACTAGAGTTCATCGATTCGTGGCAGGTCTTGACCCACATCTGATTGGGGATTGTACGACAACCTCCTTGAATGAGAATATGGATATCTCCAGAAGAAAAGCATGTGCTCAGAATCTAGTGGACCATAAGCGCCAGTTTTAGGCTGATAGAGATGCAGGGAGAGAATTGAATAAGAGGGCTAGGTCTGCTGGGTCTTGTGGAAAGGCATATAGTGGTTCCATACAACCACTTCCTAGACATCCACCCCAATTTCTTGGTAGTGCTCCACCTTAGTTTTAGGAGCCCAGGTATGAAAGGTATGCAAAGTCTGGGCCAGGTCAGAGTTTGAGGGATTCAGGTTTCTAGAGACAGGAAGGTTTGAGTCACATGAGACCTTCATACTGTCCGAGTAGAGGTAGAGGTGGTATGTCTCAGCCAACCGGGTCGATGATAGCTTCCTTGTCGAGTGTATATCCACCCGGTAGTGGAACACAAACCTCACCAGGTAGAGGTAGAGGAGGAGCATCCAATTCAGGAGTTGGTCAGAACCGCATATATGCTCTAGCAGGTCGACAGGATTTAGAGTCGTTGCCAGAGGTTGTTACATGTATACTATCTGTTCTTACTTATGATCTTTATGAATTTATAGATCCTGGCTCCACCTTGTCCTTCATCACGTCATTTGTAGTCGGTAAGTTTGGGATAGAACCAGAGTTGTTACATAAGTCGTATGAAATATCTATGTCGGTTGGTGAATCGATTATGGCTAGATAGGTCTATCGAGATTGTGCAGTGATAATTTGTAGCTGCCATACCTTGGCTGATCTAGTTGAGTTGCCAATGACTGATTTCGATGTTATTATGGATATGGATTGGTTGGCTTCGTGTTATGCTAATGTTGACTGTCGGAGGAAGGTTGCTAAGTTTTGGTCTTCGGGTGAGCCGACCCTAGAATGGAAGGTTAATTCAGTGATGCCGAAGGGAAGGTTTGTTTCCTGCCTAAAGGCGAGAAAGATGATTTCTAAGGGCTATATCTATCACCTAGTGTGGGTAAGAGATGCGGATGCAGAATCCCACCAGACCCTTTAGTATATCCCTATGGTTAATGAGTTCCCAGATATATTTCTAGGTGAGCTTCCAGGTATTCCTCCACAAATGAAGATTGACTTTGCTATCGATGTGCTTCTAGGCGGTAAGCCGATATCTATCCCTTCTTATAGAATGGATCCTACCGAGCTCAGGGAGTTGAAAGAGAAGCTTAGATATCTATTGGAGAAAGGCTTCATCAGGCCTAGTACTTCGCCGTGGGGTGCACTAGTGTTGTTTGTTTGCCAAAAAGATGGGTCTTTGAGAATGTGTATTGATTATCAGCAGTTGAATAAAGCTACTATCAAGAATATGTATCTGCTTTCAAGGATCGATGATTTATTTGATCAACTTCAAGGTGCTAAGTATTTCTCGAAGATTGATTTGAGATTTGGATACCACTAGTTGAGGGTGAAGGAGAAGGACATTCCGAAGACAGCTTTCAGGACTAGGTATGGTTACTTTGAGTTTCTTGTGATGTCGTTCGGACTTACTAACGCACTAATAGCCTTCATGGACTTGATGAACCAGGTCTTTGATCCGTTCTTGGATGTCTTTGTGATTGTATTCATTGATGATATTCTTGTATACTCGCGTACGGAGGCAGATCATGCAAATCATTTGCAAGCGATGTTACAGACGCTCCGAGATCATGAGTTTTATGCCAAGTTATCCAAGTGTGAGTTCTGGCTTATCTCATTAGCATTTCTGGGCCAAATAGTTTCAGACAAAGGTATCAATAAGGATAGTTAGAAGATTGAAATGGTAAATAATTGGTTGAAGCCCACGACTTGTATAGAGGTTCGTAGTTTCTTTGGCTTAGCAGGTCATTATCGGAGGTTCGTATAAGGATTTTCTTCTATTTCTGCACCTATGACAAGCTTACTCACAAGACAAATAAGTTTCAGTGGTCAGATGCGTGTGAACAGAGTTTTCGAGTATTGAAAGATAAACTTATGACAGCGCTAGTCTTGACACTTCCAGAAGGTACAGAAGGGTATGCTATTTATTTTGATGTTTCGAGGGTTAGCCTAGGTTGTGTTCTGATGCAACACGACAAAGTCACTGAATATGCTTCGAGACAGTTGAGGAAACACGAGCAGAATTACCTGACTCATGACATTGAGTTAGCAGTCGTTGTGTTTGCTTTGAAGATATGGCGACATTGATTATATGGGGCTCATGTTGATTCTTTTATCAACCATATGAGTCTTCAATATATATTCAGGTAGAAATAATTGAATCTGAGGTAGAGAAGGAGGCTTGAGCTGTTGAAAGACTATGATGTCGACATCTTATATCATCCCGGCAAGGCTAATGTTGTAGCCGACGCTTTAAGTCGTAAGTCCATGGGTAGTTTGAGTCATGTAGAAGTTGACAAGTTAGAGATGACCAAATATTTGTGTCAGTTAGCGAGTTTGAGAATAAGATTACTTGATACAGATGACAGAAGTGTTGTGGTTCATGTTGCCCCTTTATTGGTTGACTTCCGTTATTTGATACTCATTGTTGAAGATTATTTCTTTATTGTGAGTTAGTCTTACTCAGAAGATAGGTTTTGAAAATAGGTTTTGTAGGGTTATTTGGTGTTGAGGTTGTGAAAGTTGTTAATACGTTGAGGCAATGTTGGTCATTGTTGAAACATCTATCTGATTGAGAATTTCCATCCATTATTGTTGTTGATATTCTTGTATACGCTGTGGTGGAGCCATGGGATATTGTTGTGGAAATATTGATATTGTTGTTATTGGCAAGTTGTGATATGCGGGCACTTATGGTGCAAGTTGTAATTGTGATATGATATTGATGTGCATGCGGTGGTATAAGGCTTGGGTTGATGAGCATGTAGCGGTATAAAGTGAGAATTATGTGCGTGTTTCTTGTGGGGGAACTATGAAGCCACGCGGCGTCATAAGTTGGGCTAAAGTGCGTGTAACTATTTTGGGAAAACTATTTTCAAGACCTATTTTCAAATGTAAGGTCGCGGCGGCATAAGAAATGATTGTGATTGAAATTTGAGGAAAGTGAATATGAGGCGGTACCTCAGTTGTGATTCTTGATTATACGAGGGGTACCTCATTTTTTATTTCATTATACACGAGGCGATACCTCAATGTGGTTCTTGCGGTTATTTCACGTTGCAAAGTGTTTTGGTGGGAAATATATCTGTTGTTTCATTCCTTAATGTTCTATCAGTTGTTGTCCGTACATGATCATTGTTGTCCTTTAGTTGCTTCTTTTATGCTATTTCTACTATTGATTTCCGGTATTATATCATGCTATCATCTTGCTCCATATTAGCTTCCTTCTTACTTTCCATTTTATATCCGTATTTCATTTTATACCGTCTACTTCATATCCTAGTGGGTGTCTTGACCTGACCTCGTCACTACTCTACTTATGTTAGGCTTGATACTTACTGGGTACCGTTGTGGCGTACTCATACTATGCTTATGCACATTTTTTTGTCCAAATCCAGGTATGTCCGCTCGTGCCAGTAGATAGAGATTTTCCCTGCTAGCTGCATTTACCAAAGACTTCAAGGTATGTCTGCTCGGTGTTCGCAGGCCTCGGAGTCTCCTTCCCTTATTCTCAATTACTATTGTAGTTTCTCGTAAACAGTGATGTACTAGACGTTTTAGTTATTCCATAGTGCTTATGACTCTGTTCCACAATTCTTGGGAATTATATGGTTGAGATTTTTTAGTAGTTATATCAAACTAGGTTGAATATTTAGTTGTGTTCATTTGTTTAATTGCTGTCAAATATTAGGCTTACCTAGTCGTACAGACTAGGTGCCATCACTACATCCTTCGGAGGAAAAATGGGGTCGTGACACATAGCCGCTAACCCTCTTTAGAATTCTCTCATCTTCAATAGAGAGAGATATAGCCAGCCATCCATGGCTGCCATCGTTGAGATCTGTCGCTCATCTTCCTCACCCCTCCTCCTCTCCTATCACTGTTCTGTTGAAACGGAACATCACCGGACAGCTCTCAAATGCTGGCGACCTCCATTAAAGCGGTTGGTTTTACTCTAAAACTACCAGTTCTTTTCAGATATAGCCGAATGGGTGAACTTCGATGATGTCCCTTCCGTTTCTGTTGTCGTTCCTTTCTCGAGATATTATTGTCACTGTTTGTTGTGATATTATTGCTACTGTCTGTTGTGCTTCTTTGTGTTTGTTGGGTTAATGTTTTGACGTTTACAGTTCCTTTGACAGATTTGTTAATTGTATTGAACAGCACCTTAACGTTGATTGCTGGGTTTTGAATAAAGTTGCACCGGATAAGGCCGATGAGAATAAATTTTGAGGCCACGACGCCCCGAATGACCCTCCGGATTGGGCCAGAAATAATAGGATGATGATAAACATCGGGAAAGGAAAAAAGGCGAGAACACGAACAAACAACCTATGGGAGGCGACACGGTAGGCCACTGGAGTTGCTACCGAGGCGGTTCCCATTCACATGTCTAGACGGATATTGGATATTACATGTATATGAGCCTCCAATAATATTTTTAAAACTATTTTCCAAAATCATTCTCTAAAACAATTTCGGAAAAAACTATTTCAAATAATTTTAAAATTAAAAAAACAATCTTTTATAAAAGTGTTTTCAAAAGAAAATCGTTTCAAAATTAGTAAATATTTAATGCATTTCACTTTATATTATCTTGCTAATTTTGCTTCTCTTTTGCGAAGTACAATCATATGAAGTCGCTTTTCAATATGACGCTCGGGTTGACTTAGTATCCCCGTCGAAACCCCGGTTCGTCACTTCCCATTCTCGGATGTACAAAAATACAAGTGTAGTGAAATATATTAGTTAGATATTTCATGCTACTTATTTCCTTGCTTGATATGTTTAATTGCACAAATTAAGTTAGAATAATGTATTTAGCTAATCACTTGATGCATTACTAATTAATCATAATTTGCTCAATACTTAGGCCTTAGACATGTTCTTGCAATTGGTTTGGTAAACTGAATTTATGTTCATTTAGTTAATCCAACTAATGTGCTTAGCTCGAGTAAATTGAGCTTGTGAATAATTTAATTTTGTTTAGTATAAATCTTAATGTATTTAATTCTTATGAGATTCTCTCCACTCTTACCATATCTTACAATGATACATATGAATGAATAATTTCTTTATCTAAAGATATGATTTAAGTAATAGTATTAAATGAAGTTTTAATCATAGGAGCAATTTATTTATTTATGCACATATTCTTTCATTGAAAAATAGCTCTTCTTTACTTGTATATCTGTCACGACCCGAAATCTAACTAGTCATGATGGCACCTAACCCAAACCGCTAGGTAAGCCAATTAACAACTATCCAACTTAAGATTTTTTAAGAGAAGAAATGATAATACAACTGCTTTTATACAAAGAATTGCCCAAGGACTGGTAGTATAAATCATGAGCTCCTAAGATACAGATTTTTACAAGACTGAACTGAAATAATTACAACATCTGTTTGAAATATAAATGAACAAAATTTGAAGCTAATGCTACCAAGGACAAGTGATAGCCATAACTGAACGCAGGTACATCTTCAGATCCAGCTCCCGCAGTACGCCACAACATTAGCATCCAACATCTGCACTCAAGGTGCAGAAGTGTAGTATGAGTACAACTGATCCCGTGTACTCAATAAGTAACAAGCCTAACCTTAGGTTGAAAGTAGTGACAAGCTGGAACAAGGCTCGAATACAACACCAATAGCCAACAACAGTTCCTAACAGCATAATAAAAATGGTACAAGAAATAATTTAGAGGAACGATGCTTAACTCGTTCACAGTTACGGGGAAAATAGGCATGTTTTACAAAGATGTTAGTAAAACTCAGTTCTTTTCACCAAATCACCAGAGATATGAGTAAATAGGAAAACAATAATTTTAGCGTGAGGAAAGTACATCTCTATACCAACATGTCAATATGCAAGTGAAATTATGAATGTCACTAAAACTGGGTAGCATGAGGAAATGCATCTCTATGCCGGTATCAACTACGCATGTCACATGCAATGCACCTCAGTTATGAACTTATGTACTCACACTCTCAGAGTACTCAATCTGACTATCTCATATTCTCACTCATGTTAAATACTCAGCACTCTTAGTCACCCAATATTGTACAGGGCAAATCCAGCCCAGGATAGATCCAGCCCAAATATAAATAAATCCAGGGCAGATCCAGCCCAATGCAATTGAATCCAGGGAAGATCCAACCCAAAATCAATAGCAACTGTGCTCACTGTGGATGTGCAGACTCCGGAGGGGCCGATCCAGACCAATTGCTATAATGAGCCAAATCCTGGCATGAATCAATAAAGCATGTTGTGGCTTGTAGCCCTACCCCATAAATAAAACTCATAACAGGCCCTCGGCCTCACTCAGTCATCAATCTCTCCAGTCTCGCGGGCTCACAACACTCATGCTAAGCAGCCTTAATCAATGATACGAGATATGACAATATACCATAACAGAGACTGTCAACAGCTAAGAACGACCATTGTGGGTCCTAATAGTACCATCATATAGCCTAAACATGATTCCTAACATAAATTATAACTCAAGTGCTCTAGCACATAAAGTACAGTAAAAATGTTCAGATAAGATAGCTACACAATTCCATGGAATCGACTAAATCACAATTCAGACGTTGCACGCCCATATGCCCGTCACCTAGCATGCGCGTCACCTCAACATCTATCACATAACACGTAATTCGAGATTTCATACCCTCAGCACCAAGTTTTGAAGTGTTACATACCTCGAACAAGCCAAATCCAATACCAAGCAAGCCAAACGATACTCCAAAAATGTCATCCCGCGCATACCGACCTCTGAACGGCTCGAAACTAGTCAAAAGCAACTCAAATACATCAAATAATACCTAAGGAAATAATTCAAAATGATAAAGGTCGAATCTTTAATCAAAAGCTCAAACTCAACCAAAAAGTCAAAACTTATGAACTTTCCAAACCTCAAATTTCTAACTTTCGCCAATTAGTGTCAAAACCTTCTAGAGACATCCAAATACCAATTCAGGCATACGCCCAAGTCCAAAATCACCATCCGGACCTAACGGAACCGTCAAAACTCCAATCCAAGGTCAATTACTAAAAAGTCAAACTTGGTCAACTCTTCCAACTTAAAGCTTCAATCATGAAATTCATTCTTCCAAAGATTCCGAATAACCTGAAAACCAAAACCGATGATTCACACAAGTCATAATACATCATACAGAGCTACTCATGCCCTCAAACTGCCGAGCGAAGTACAAATGCTCAATACGACCGGTCGGGTCGTTACATCCCCCCCACTTAAACGTAGGTACGTCCTCGAACGTGCCCAAAGTCATTACAAAGCCATCAAATCGCTGTGTAACCTTATCATGCACATATCCAGGGGTGATCCCACGTCACCCCAACCCATGTAAGCTTGAAAACACATCATAATTGAAGATCATTACTTTAACCTTAGTCCGTGAGCCTTAGAACCCAAATTCCAACATCCACAATTCCTTACAAGACTCGAATCTCGCATCTACACACTATATGAGTCTGAAAAGGCTGTATCAAGCCATAACCATAACCCAAGACACAATCACATGATATACCACATTACTCAAATACTCATAGCAATAATTTCCGACCACAATAACTGCTATATAACCAACTTGGTACTGGTACCAACTAAAATATTGTTCTGAACCTTTGTACACTGCCAATGATGAAAGAAACATACAGAAACTCTTAACCACTCATTAGATCAACAAGTCATGGGGCTCTCCCTCGTCAGATAGGAACCAAAGCCAAGTTCGAAGCCGACTTCCAATATTATTCTTTTAAACATACGGTAATCAACTCCGATAGTATCCCATTCTAGGTCCAATGACCTTAACTCATCAAGCACAACTATTCCATTGATATGCCACACCAATACTACTTACAATCACAACCAGTGCAACCCATGCACCAATAAGCAACAATTCAAAAATGTACCCAAAAATGAAAAATAACTCAAATGAGAGAACTGTCTTGCAAGTTCAACAAGTACCACCACCACCACAATTCCATGAGTCCATCATACATAGTAGAACCAAAACTCATGAATCTAACACAAAGGATCATATCTTAACATAACTCCGCTATATGTGTGACCCCATCCAAACACTGGTCCATACGAACTACCTCAAGCCACCATGCCCAAAATTAACAACCATGCGCAATTTGGCATCAAGTACCCAAGGTACATGACCATAACCACGGAGAAACAAATAACACAATACCACAGTCCAAAAAGAACATAACCAATGCACAATCAATCATTTAACACCCTAATACCCATCTCACTCAAATTCCGTTATAAGGCCCAAAAAGAATCCATATAAGCAATGAATCACAACTCCTCATAGCATAGAAGAGTAACTCATAGAAGACCAGATACGAATGAGATCAATTCTAACCGAATGGCATATCCCTCAATAATAGCAGTATGGACTCAACACATCCGACCCGGTGTAGAATACACATCCTCGTTAGGCCTACCAATGAGCCCCCAAATCAACCCTGGTCATCCATAATAGGTAAATTGTCATGCCCCGAACTCGGGGAGCACGACCGGCGCTCAACCAATTGAACTCGGTCAAGCAAGCATGTTAGATACTTTCTACCCAAACTCACTTACGAATGAAAAGAATACATATTTTTGTTAATTAGACAATAAGGAAATCATCTATACAATGCCAAATCATTACCATTAGTTACTTTATTTTAAGTCACAAATTACACACATTTTCATGGTCTGAAGTGGAACGAGTAATTCAAACACAACATAACTTGTTTGACTTCCCAAGCTCTAATATACAACCCACACTTTGTCTATGGAGCCTCTAATAGATACAAAGAGTATTATGATAGTGCCGGAAACAAGGTCCCGGCTATACCTCAAACACAATATACAAGGAACAAAAGATACATGACCCTGAAATAAAGTGGGGTTCATCAAGTCAGCTGGGAAGAGGGTGTACCGCTATCACTGATCAATGTCTCCTTCTAGGAATCACCTGCATCCATTGAAGATGCAGCACCTCCGACAAAATGGATGTTAGTACATATGGAATAGTACTAGTATGAATAACAAAACACCCTCTCAATAGAACGATTAATAATACAAGCAAGAACAATCATAAAAGCAGTGGAAGCCACAAACCACATCAAACCTCAAATTAGGATCAAGATAGTATTCAAATAAATTTCCATATCTTAAGTTGGGAGATTTTTAGTACCAATATGCCACCGTTCACAATACCAATACCACCTTACTTTTAGCACGAAGTCCGATCACGACCCAATCGGCTAGGCCGTCTCATTCGAGACATCATCCTTTTATCACATCTTTTCATTTCATTGGCACTAGTGGTCACAATTATAAAATCATTCTTGGCATGTCAGTCGTATATAGTATTTCATGCTCACCTTTTTCACTTTCAAACATCATCATCATCATCAACAACAAGGCATTTCAACTCAAGACTTTTAGTACACATGTGAGCAATTAAGAGTCTTAGGAACACAAAGATTTTTCACAAACTTTGACATAATAGCCTTCATTTGAACTTGACTTGAAGTCGAAACATTTTTAATGCACAGCCCATACTTTGAACACATCCTCACATGATAACATAACATGATAAAATCATTTGGGATACATATTGAACATATATCTTTCAACACAAACTTATTCGGAATAGCCAATTTTATAACGAACAACTCGTGACTTACATACATTACATGAATACTGTGGGATTCAATTCTAAGAGAGGAGTTTAGCCAACATACCTCCATTTGAGCCTTCCTTAAATTACTCCATTTTGCTCAGTTGGGGAGTGGAGGTACCCTCGAGCGGTGTATGGGCGGTGACCAAAAATCCTAGCAATCCCAATCTATTTTGAGACATAACAAAATTGAACACAAATTAAGAAGATATTCATGGTTTCAGCTCATTTGAGCATTTTATCAAACACTAGGTTTGCAAATTTGGCTATAAGGTTCTTCTACAAGATTTTCCTTCATTCCACAACCCAATCTTTACTTATTTGAACTCAACAATCTTTCCACAAATCTTGTTGGTACATGCATGTATACATAACACTCTCACACTCAAGAATAATACTCCCAATAACCCATCTTTTACCCCTAACTCAAAATTAAAGAATTGGGGAAAGAAGTTCTTACCTCTTTGAAGCCCTAGCAAGATCCTTGTGAAATCTTCAAGCTTTGAGCAAGAATTGATAAACAAAATGGCTAGGTCTTCTCTTTCTCTCTCTAAGATACTCTCACCTCTCTCTAAAAATATCAGATGAAATCGTTAAAAATGACCCCCAAAGACTTTTTATAAAAATGGAATCGGGTTATAAATGTCAGAAAATAAAGCCACGACGCAGATCTGCGATCGCATATGCGACCGCATAATGCTTCTGTGATCTGCAAAATGGGCCGCATAATGGCCCTCCAGAACTGGCAAATACTGCTCCGCTCTGCAACCGGTCTGCGATCCGCAGACCTGTTCTATGGTTGCATAATAGACCGCACAACCTTCTTCAAAAATTTCTCATGCTGGTTCTGCGATGGGATCTGCGGCTCGCAAAACGATTATGCAGCCGCATAATAGACCGCACAATGATCCTAAAATTTAGCTCAAGTTTCTGCTTCACTCTTCGGCAGTTATGCGGCCCGTAGAGTGGTTCTGTTGTCGCAGAATGTACCGCAAAAATGCCCTACATTTCCGAAGATTTTCTTCAACTCCCCAATGCACTGATCAACCCAAAAAGTTCGAGCCACGGCGAGCTTACAATCCTCAAACACGTAAGCCTACCTCGGCACCACGAAACCTTAAATTCCTTTACGAAATTTTACAGGGCCTTACATAAATAACCCTCCTAAAGTCCACAATGACCTAATCATAACACATATTATCATCTGGCTAGCTTTGGCCACATTTTCACAATCCACAACCACGAAACAATCTGCTTCTGAGAACTCCTAGCCTCCAAATTCATAGACCACATGAATCACCATATCTGATCCCAACTCCACAGCCCGAATGTCTAACACATCTCTTATACACAATCATACCACGAGGAATACTTCTATAATTCTTCTGTGCCACATATCAAAATCTGAATATTAACAGTTGATCAATCAGGTGAGTACCGCAATATCATTGAAGCATCTGTAGGTCAAAACACGGTGCGCTTTCTGAAATGCTCACCCTTCTCAGGAATTGCCAAATAGTTATGGCATTCGCCGAAACATCGGAAACCGTCCATGCTGTCTAAGAGTTCATGACCTTCCCTTCAAAACTAAGTCGTGACCTTGCACATGCAAATCTCAATCCCAAACCACATACCGTGTCAATCATGCCATCATATGAAAAGTAAGAAAAGCTCATAATCAACC
The DNA here is from genome assembly GCA_002018475.1 of Nicotiana obtusifolia. Lineage (NCBI taxonomy): Eukaryota > Viridiplantae > Streptophyta > Magnoliopsida > Solanales > Solanaceae > Nicotiana > Nicotiana obtusifolia. The sequence goes on from MCJB01026066.1 coordinate 102,309, forward strand.
CTGAGTCACAAGTAGAATACATATCCGATCAGCCAAAAACCTTCCATTTGATCCCATCCAGTAGAAAATCACATTACTCAACATGCTCCTCACGCCGGTAGGAAATATCCGTCTCAACTCATGGTAGAAACCATCAAGAACTCTCTGAAACCCATTTGCACGTAATCAAACCATCAGAACTAAATCTCTCTAACTCAACCAAGCCACGCAGGTCACCAAAACCCAAGAGCATTGCCACAAAACACCTGTAGAGACTCACCACATCATAAGTACCCAAAGAACCGACCATGTCCATTACAGTGCTGACCCAACCTACTATCAAGTTGTCCTACTTCTCCGAGTTTTCTTCTGAATTGCCTTAAAGTTGACACTTCTCCTTGCTAGAACACCACGATCCTTACCCAAAACTCACCACAAGAGGTCCTAACATAAAACCACATCGCCCTAAAAGTCCATACGTCGTTGTATTCCTTTTTAAGCACCCCAAAAGTACCATAACCGAGACACTCACTCTAAAGAGACTTTCTATGAATCTAATGCCATTTCCTTCTACTTCCTGATACTGAAATGTAGAATCCATAATCATATAGAAATTTCACGAGGCTCAACATCGTCTAATGTAAATCCTAAATTCTAGTCGTATACAAACCCGAAAATCCTCAAATGCCACGTATAAATCTTAAACTCTTTAGAACCTCCCTGAGAGTCATCCACTCTGCTCAAACCTCGATTGCACCGCCCAAATGGGTCGGACGACCTATGCTCAATTAACACAACAACACCCCAAAGAAGTAATCCTGTCTTAATGCAACCGAGCAAATCCCTACTCCATGCACACTACATCCCCCACGAACAACAACCTCAAAATCATCCCGTGATTTCCATATACCCATAAAGCATAATGTATCCCATATCCAGAAGTCTCCTCACTCGAGTCATCCTCGATCTCAACCTCTGCAAGTCATAACTGATTTACTAGTATGCCTCAGATCAAAACCAATACAATACGTAACCATGCAACCAAATCATCGATAGTCGACTCCCTCACTTGGCTCAGAGCCATATATCAAAACATGTGATAACTCACAAGGTCCATACTCTATTACTGCCATGAGGTTCAACTAAATCCTTCATAAACTCATCTAACACAAACCACATAATACCTCAAATCATCTGCTAAGCTTACATTCGTTCTCGTGATGGCTAGGTCAACTATTACAACCGATCCAAACTCAAATCGCACAAATATAACCCACTGGCAGGAAAGAAAGCCTCCACATAACATCACAAGGATCACACATCCGTAGATTACCCCGCAGGTTATAATCCACCTACATAGCCTTAAACTGATATTTCTCTATACCCTTTCACAGCCACAACTATTGTGCCAGCCCTTAATCTTCATGAGTTTGAACTCCCAACAAGACATGAAAATCTACATCGCTCCACAATTAAACAACATGAAAGATTCCGCATTACGATCATAACTCGAGACTATACAACATATTAAGACATAAATCAAGCACCCAATAGTCCTTTTTACATCTCAGGAAAACTCTTCTCATCACGTTGAATCCATCTGAACACATCTCGCAGTCACATCATACCCATCATTTAGCCATCCAAACACTCACCAAGCCACAAATTCCATTAATAGAGACACTACCGAACTTATAAGTCCAAAAGCACATGCTCACACAACTAAAATTCCCGTGCTCAAGCTACAGTCAAAACCCGGCCTCAAGACCTCCAGACTGGCCCATCATCAGTGCACCAAAATCACATCTCGCACTTCATCCATGGAATCACAAGCCAGATGTACAACTGATACCGTTCGCTCACATGCCCATACGAATGCGTGAAAGGGATTCAAAGAGATACACTTCAAGTTGAATCAATGTTGCAGGATAAGGAAAGAAAGATGGGAAGTTTATGCTAAATGCCCTGTAGCCTCTCGAAGATAGGAATGGACGTCATCGTAACGATCCGCCAGACTCTATTAGACACTTGCTCATGACTCGTAGAACCTATGAACCTACAGCTCTGATACCAACTTTTCACGACCCAAAATCTAACTAGTCGTGATGGAACCTAACCCAACCCACTAGGTAAGCCAATTAACAACAATCCAATCTAATGAGATTTATTAGAGAAGAAATGATAACACAACTGCTGTTACACAAAGAATTACCCAAGGACTGGTAGCACAAATTATGAGCTTCTAAGATTTAGATTTTTACAAGACTGAACTGAAATAATTACAACATCCGTTTGAAATGTAAATGAACAAAATTCGAATCTAATACTACCAAGGACAAGTGATAGCCATAACTGGAATGCAGGTACATCTTCTGATCCTACTCTCGTCGTACGCAATAACATCAACATCCAACATCTGCACGCATGGTGCAGAACTGTAATATGAGTACAACCGGACCTATGTACTCAATAAGTAACAAGCCTAACCTTAGGTTGAAAGTAGTGACAAGCTGGAACAAGCGTCAGAGTCCAACACCAATAACCAACAACAGTTCATAACAACATAATAAAAATGGCACAAGAAATAATTCAGAGGTACAATGCTCAACTCGTTCAAAGTTACGGGAAAGTAGGCATGTTTTTCAAAGATGTAACAAAAAGTCAATTCTTTTCACCAAATCACCAGAGATATGACTAAATCTGAAAACTGTAATTTTCCCCAAAAGTTTTTCAACAATAATTAAGATTTTTCATTTTCAGATAGCATGAGAAAAGTACATCTCTATACCTACATGCCAATATGCAAGTGAAATCATGAATGTCACCAAAACGGGATAACATGAGGAAATGCATCTCTACACCTATATCAAGCACGCATGTCACATGCAATGCACCTCAATTATGAACTCATGTACTCACACTCTCAGAGTACTCAATCTCACTGTCTCGTATTCTCACTAATCATGTTAAATACTCAGCACGCTCAGTCACTCAGTATTGTATAGGGCAGATCCAGCCCAAACATAAATAAATCCAGGGTAGATCCAGCCCAATGCAAATGAATCCAGGGCAGATCCAGCCCAAAAATCAATAGCAACTGCCCCACTGTGGATGTGCAGACTCCAGAGGGACCGATCCAGCCCAAACTCTATAACAAGCCAAATCTTGGCATGAACCAATAAAGTCTGCTGCAGCGTGCAACCCGATCCCATAAATACCACTCATAACAGGCCATCGGCGTCACTCAGTCATCAATCTCTCTAGTCTCTCGGGCTCACAACAGTCATGCGAAGCAGCCCTAATCAATGATACAAGATGTGACAATATACGATAACAGAGATTGAGATATGATACGTAATGATGAATGCGAGTGAGTACATAATTACAATTAAGCAAATAACTCAATGACAAAGAACGACCACTGTGGGTCCCAATGGTACCAGCATATCGCCTAAACATGTTTTCAAGCATAAATTACAGGTCAAGTACTCTAACACATAGAGTACAGCAAAAATGTTTAGATAAGATAGCTACACAGTTCCATGGAATCGACTAAATCACAATTCACACGGTGCACACCCACACGCCCGTTACCTAGCATGCGCGTCACCTCAACATCAATCACATAACATGTAATTCGGGGTTTCATACCCTCAGCACCAAGTTTAGAAGTGTTACTTACATTGAACAAGCCAAATCCAACATTAAGCAAGCCAAACGATACTGAAAACATGCCATCCCGCGCGTACCGACCTCCAAACGGCTCGAAACTAGCCAAAAGCAACTCAAATACATCAAATATTGCCTAAGGAAACAATTTCAAATGATAAAGGTTGAATCTTTAATCAAAATTCCAAAGTCAATCAAAAAGTCATACCCGATCTCGTGCCTAGGAACCCGATGAAACTCACAAAATATGACAACCCATTCAATTACGAGTCCAACCATACTAGTTTCATTCAAATCCGACATGGAATCGATGTTCAAAACTCGAAGATTCACTCTATGAAACTTTAGACAAAACCTCCCAAATTCTCTCTTGAAATCCTCAATCAAATGTCAAAACGAAGACAGATTCATGAAATAAAATCAAAACCAAGTAGACAACACTTACCCCAATTCATATGGTGAAAATCGCCTCAAAAATCGCTTCAATCCGAGCTCCATAGCTCCACATATGCAAAAATGACAGTAACCTCCGAAATATAGTACTTTACAATCACTGCGCGAATTAATGAATTGTGATCAACCTCAGCGAATTAAGAAGAAAAATGCACTGCCCAGAATTACCCTTAGCGATCGCGGATCAACCTTCGCTAACGCGAAGAACAACCATCACTGCCTCCCAACAATCACCCAAGGCAATCGTGTGACTATCCATGCGAACGTGATGACCACATGTATCTGAACTATGCGATCGCAACACAATCAGTGCTAACGCGATGGAGAAACTAGCCTCTGCCCAGCTCAACGCAAATCACTACACGAACGCGTGCACACTTGCGCGAACGCGATACTCACTCTGCATTAACCTACGCAAACGCGTCTGAGGAGTCACAAACACGATGAACAACTTCTCCCCAGCCATCAAACAACTCTACGCGATCACGAACAAGGAAACCAGATGCTCAGCCGAACCGGCAATGCCAAAATGAAGGAAAATGATCCGAATTCGATCCAAAACACACCCGAGCCCGTCACAAGTCCCATATCATAACACAGACTTATTTGAGGCCTCAAATCACGCATAACAATATCAAAATGACGAATCGCACCTCAAATCGAACTTCATGAACTTTAAACTTTTTCAACTTCCAAAACTCGTGCCGAAACATATCAAATCAATTCGGAATGAACTCAAATTTTTCACACAAGTCCCAAATGACGTAACGAAGCTATTCCAATTCCTAGAACCACAATCCGAATCTGATATCCTCAAAGTCAACTCTCTGTTATAACTTATGAACTTTCCAAACCTTTAAATTTTAAACTTTCGTCAATTAGTGCTGAAACCTTCTAGACACATCCAAATGCAAATCTGGGCATACGCCCGAGTCCAAAATTACCATCCGAACCTAACGGAACCGTCAAAACTCCAATCAAAGGTCAAATACTAGAAAAGTCAAACTTGGTCAACTCTTCCAACTTAAAGCTTCAATCATGAAATTCATTCTTCCAAATCGATCCCAAATAACCTGAAAACCAAAACTGATGATTCACACAAATCATAATACATCAATACAGAGCTACTCATGCCCTAAAACTACCGAACGAAGTGCAAATGCTCAAAACAATCGGTTGGGTCATTACAATATCCTTAACAAGTCTCCTTGGACTCCATTTTTTCAACTAACTCTTTGGAATGAAACTTCGGTAATTTTATTGTCACACGTAGAATTTATGTGAATAACTTATTTCCCTTACTCCCATATTTGTGATAAGTTTTTCTACTTTACTTGATTATTCCTTTTAAGTTAATTGATGACTATTTTTATTCAAAGATAATTTGTTACCTCGCATTATAGGTATTCGACTAGGATTAATCTTGTATAGTTAAATCACTTAGCTTCAATTATAAGTCAAGGTTTTTTCCTTATACTTTCTTTCGAATCCAATTCTTCCAATCAAACTCCAAAAAAAGATTTTTCGTTTATTAATTTGCTTTGTAAATTTTATTATACATATCTTGCCATAGTGTAATGCTCAAGGAGGGATTAACCACTTTTATCCCAAATGAACATCCTACCTTACCCCAAGCCTACATTACAAGCCGATAAAAAAGCCCTACATGATCTTATTCCAAGTGTTCTCATATTAGTGGATACTCACATAAAGGTCAAGCATATGGTATCTCAATTGCATGCATTGAACATCTTTCTAGGTATGAGTGTGCTTCGCAAAATGTCCTAAAAAACATAAATACTTCATAAATGTGTGAAAATTAGGACTTTCTTGGTGGTGAGGGCACTTGAAACATGTGTTAAGCAGAATTCAAACCTTTGATTGAAGCAGGACGAACAAATCTTGTCGAACCTAGGTATATCTGAGGTACTACTCAAAGCTATAGGAATTACCCATAAGCTAATCATGGTTTGCTGGAAAGTTCTGCACAAAACTAATTGTTGGTACCAGCCAAAGTCAAGTAAAAAATGATGATCGATCAATAAATTGCAGTCTTTCTTCACTCTTTAAACTTTCAAATACTCTCTACAAAAGCAACAAAACAGCAAAACACAAAAAACAAAGAAAAAGTCAAATTTTGTTGACAATAAAGTTAGGTCTTGTTGTAACAGAACTACGCCCGATCTGACTTCCCATGCCGGGAAACGTATGCAACCCGCGTAGGGTCCGATCCTACTTTTGTAATAGAAAATAAAAATCATTTCTATATACTTGGAACTATGCCGCGACTTGAATTTCTTGGGTAGGAATACAAGGCAATCCTCATCGGATTCAATCATCTTTTGCAATCGAACTACGTTCTGGACTGATTCCATTGGGATACGTAGGCAGTCTTAGTCAGACTCGGCCATATCATTTTAAAATTCATCATTTTGCATCTAAAAATAACTTCTTGCTTTTTCAAGCGCCCTCCTGAACAATGGGCATTTTCTTTAAGTCAAATTTTCAAGCGCCCTCCTAAACAATGGGCATTTTATTTCAAAGCCAAATCTTCCAGTGCCCTCCTGAATAATGGGCAGTCATTTCAAGTTTAAATTTTTCAGGCACTCTCCTGAACAATGGACATTTTATTTCAAGTTCAACTTTATAGGTTCCCACCTTTTAATACGGGTATCTTAAATTTAAATGCTTCGATATCACTTCGGACTGATATACAGCCCGAATTTCCTTCAAAACTCGAAGTGCTCCGATCACTTCGGACCGGTATACAGCCGAATTTCCTGCAAAAATCAAAGTGCTTCGATCAATTCGGACTGGTATACAACCCATATTTCCTTCAAAAATCAAAGTGCTCTAATCTCTTTGGACCGGTACTCAGCCCGGATTTGCTTCAAAAATTCATGTGCTCTGATCACTTTGGACCAGTACTCAGCCGAATTTTCTTCAAAAATCAAAGTGCTCCGATAACTTCGGACTGGTACACAGTCTGAATTTCCTCCAAAAATCAAAAATCTCTAATCACTTCGAACCGGTGTCTAGCCCGGATCCCTTTCGAATTAGAGTTCCAACCTGGGACCCTATTTCATTCAAAAAACCACATCATTCTCGCATCGGTTACGCGAGCGTTATTCGAAAAAAAATCACAATCCATCTATCTCAAATCAATGGAAGCATAGTCCACACATCATGAACTATCCTGATCGAAGAAGCGACATAACGTGGAATTATCTTTTAGCAAATAATCTGGGGCAGATTTTGAGGACAGACGTCGAGCTTTCCAATAACAATTGGCGATATGTCCCAAACATTATGTTCTTACATCCCGTTGACATAGGGTGTGTAGGTAATCCGAACCCCCATAGTCAAATAAAACACCTAGTGTTATCATAGCGTAATGCTGGGGCAACTTCCAAAATCAAAAATCAACCCATTCCATCGCCTTCTTGAACAACAACCGGCCTGATTCTCGTTACATCCAAGATATGAAACTCAACAAAGAACCTGGTCGCATCCACATCAAAACCCATTCAATCAATCCATCTGTCATCCAGTACTCCCGTCCTAGTGTTACCACAATCCTACAGTAGGGCAATTTCGGAAGTAATGTCGAGGTCACACAAACCTTTTCGTCCTCGAACATTTGTCTTCCACTCCATGAGGCTACAATCCACAAGTAGCACTCAGTTGCATTCCAGAACTACACGTGACCTTATTCTCGTGCTACCCGAGATATGTAGCAACTCAGAAACCACAGTTCGGTCACAATCTTCTAAACCTCTTCATTCCCCACTCTGTCATATCGGGTCAAAATTGAGTATGGTGTCAATTTCTTTGCCCGAAGACTCTTACATAATCTCTGATTAAAGAGGGGCAGCTATTGTCAGTCAATTTTGACCCTCAGTATTTAAAGAATAAATTCTACGGGCTTCCTTGTCAAAAAATGATAAAATGTAGTATTTTGCACATTTTACAACTATAGTGCAATTTATTGATAATTGTTCCCATTTTTACAAAATACAGGAGTTTTTATCATTTAATTGCAATTGGTTAATTACTCTCATTTTTGTACATTTTTTCTAAACATCGCACAATTTATTGATAATTGTCTTGTTTTCCAGTATCTATCAAATTATTGTCCTTCAAAAATAAAATAATAATGGCTACATATTCTTATAATATTTATTTATAATTATTCCCATTTTTACAGAATACAGGAATTTTTATCATTTTACTGCAATTGGTTAAATACTATCAGTTGTGTACATTTTTTCTACACTTTGAAAGATTTATTGATAATTTTCTTATTTTCCACTATAAGTATATTCTGTCAAATTATTGTCCTTCAAAAATAAAATAAATAATGACTACATATTCTTGTAGTATTTGACATTTTAATAAATATTACAATTATATTTTTAAATTAAATAATTATTTTTTAATTTATAGCACAGTTTAATAATTACATGTAAGCCAGTAAAATTAATTTTAAAATACGGATCAAGTCCGATCAAGTTCAATGCCTCGTCAATATCCGATTTGAATAGACATTGACGCGACATGTTATCAATTTGACTTGACCTTCCTTCATTGTTGACTATCTATTTTCTTTTAGGTTTTACCTTTTTTTTATTGTATATCTTGTTCCCTAAGTTTCCTGCTCCCACACCCCACTTATATTTTATAGTACATAATACACACTAACACTTGACAGAGCCATCAGATTTTCTTTAACAAAAACCCTAAAATGGTTCTCTCAACATCATCTTCTCTCTCTCAAGAGACCACAACCGCTAACCTTTTTTAGAATTCTCTCATCTTCAATAGAAAGAGATACAGCCGGCCATCCATGGCTGCCATCGCTGAGCTCTGTCGCTCATCTTCCTCACCCCTCCTCCTCTCCCATCACTGTTTTGTTGAGGCGGAACATCACCGGCCAACTCTCGAACGTCGTCGACCTCCATTAAATCGGTTGGTTTTTGCTTAAAACTACCAGATCTTTTTAGATCTAGCCAAATCGGTGAACTTCGATGATGCCCCTTCCATTTCTGGCGTCGTTCCGACATTTTCCATGGAAGCGGCTCTGCTAAATCATGTTCTGGCAACCCTTTACTATTCTGGAACGACTTTCTCAATTTGTTGCTGCTTTTTACGATTCAAATTTAATTTTTACTCCAAGTTTTGGACGTTGATTCGATAACAGCGGCTCACTGGCGGTGTACGCCTAGTCGGAAACTTGACACCTCAATGACTCCATAGAAGCCGACGAGCTCAGATTCAATAATGAAGGGACTATTGATGACAACCTCATATCATTTCTTATGTTCTTCATGACAATTTCGGTTCTTGGATTACTGATTTCTGAATCATTCTGATTTTTGGACATCTTTATTAATTTCTTGAAATTTTAGCTTCACTACTACGGGTCATCTTTGGAACATTTGAAGTTCTTGGTCCACTTGAACATATCTATGCCCATTGGAACTCGTTACCTTCGCCAAGATATTATTTTCATTATCTGTTGTGATATTATTGCTATTGTCCATTGTGGTTCTTTATGTTTGTTGGGTTAAAGTTTTGACATTTACGGTTCCTTTGACAGATTTGTTAATTACTTTGAATAGCACCTTATGTTGATTGCTGGGTTTTGAATAAAGCTGCACCGGATAGGGCGATGAGAATAAATTTTTGAGGCCACGACGCCCCGAATGACCCTCCGGATTGATAACGAGGCAATGATGATAAATATTGGGGAAGGAAAAAAGGCAAGAACACGAACAAACAACCTATGGGAGGCGACACGGTTGGCCACCGGAGTTGCTACCGAGGCGGTTCTCGTTCTCATGTCTAGACGGATATCGGCTATTACATATATCTGATCCTCCTATAATATTTTTAATGCTATTTTCCAAAATCATTCTCTAAAGTAATTTCCAAAAAACATTTCAAATTATTTTTAGAAAAAAACAAAAAAAAAAAAAAATCTTTTATAAAAGTGTTTTCAAAAGAAAATCGTTTCAAAATTAGTAAATATTTAATATATTTCACTTTATATTATCTTACTAACAATTTTGTTTCTATTTTGTAAGGTACAATCATATGAAGTCACTTTGAAAGATGATGCTCGGGTTGATTTGGTATCCCCGTCACTTCCCATTCAAGTGTAGTGACATATTAGTTAGATATTGCATGCTACTTATTTCCTTGGTTGATATGTTTAATTGCACAAATTAAGTTAGAATAATGTATTTAGCTAATATCTTGATGCATTACCAATTAATTATAATTTGCTCAATACTTAGGCCATGTACATGTTCTTGCAATTGGTTTGGTTAACTGGATTCATGTTCACTTAGTTAATCCAACTAATTAGCTTAACCCGAGTAAATTGAGCTTGTGAATAATTTAATTGTATTTAGTATAAATCTTCGTGTGTTTAATTCTTATGAGATTCTCTCCACTCTTACCATATCTTATAATTATACATATGAATGGATAATTTCTTTAGCTAACAATATGATTTAAAGTAATAGTCTTAAATGAAGTTTTAATCATGGGAGAAATTTATTAATTTCTACACATATTCTTTCATTGAAAAATAGCTCTTCTTTACTTGTATATCCTTGATAAGTCTCCCTAGACTCCATTATTTCAACTAACTCTTTGGAATGAAACTTCGGTAATTTTATTGTCACATGTATGATTTATGTGAATAACTTCTTTCCCTTGCTCCCATATTTGTGATAAGATTTCTCAATTGATTATTCCTTTTAAGTTAATTGATGACTAATTTATTTAAAGATAATTTGTTACCTCGCATTATATGTATTCGACTAGGGTTAATCTTGTATAGTTAAATCACTTAGCTTCAATAATAAGTCAAGATTTTATCCTTATACTTTCTTTCGTATCCAATTCTTCCAATCAAACTCCAAAAATGATTTTTCATTTATTAATTTTCTTTGTACATTTTATTATACAATATCTTGCCATAAATGAAGTAGTTGTGCTTCAAATATTCACTCATTACGTGAAAAATACCTTGGCTACTCTTCGGTAAGAATTCTTGTGAGGTAGTTAGTCATTTGAGAGGCTTCGTCCTTATAGTCATTTGGGTTTGGCCCAAAAGTAGTGTTCCAAGACCGTGGCTCTAAAGATGGTCTCTAGCTGCTTATTGAATGATTATTTTTTCCTACTACAAATATTCTCTTATTGTATTGGTATGGTAATTTTCTTATGTCATAAATATTTTTGAGGCATTCTCTTATATCACATTCATTCATCAGGTTAATTCTATATTCATTAAATCAATTCTTTCACTTTACTTATTTTACACTAAGATTATCCGAGGATGACTCTTCCTCCACTCTGATCATATTCCTTGCTAATTATTCGTCCATGTCCAAATAAATATTGTTAATCATTTCATCTCAAAAACACCAAAAATATTTGCATACTTCATCCACACACAATTCATTATATATTTAATATCACTACTGTTCACTCTATACACGTTAATCATTCCTTCATTCTTTATAAAAGTTGTGAGTATTTGCTAATTATCTTTGATCATTTCCTCCCTTATTTGATCGAGTTCACAGGAACCATATTTTGTGGATCTTGAGGGATGCCTAACACCTTCCCCTCGAGATAATTTGAACCCTTACCTAGCATCTCAATGGTTTCACAAATCATAGTTAAAGTGTATATTACGTTGTATAGTATAGGTGTCCTAGTGTACCTAAAATACTAGGTGTCGACTATAAATAATAATTAACCTTGTAGAGTACTATAAGTTGTACATTGTTTTGACTTGTGCAAAATAGAGTGCAACAACATGGCGACTCTGCTGGGGATACTTTAGGTTCTAACCGCAGGGGATTCGATCAATTACTTGAGGGATTACAAGTTCTCCACTACTCCAACTTCTTTTCTCTCTGTCGCATGCTTCAGGTCATACATTCTCTGTTTCAAGCTGTATATTTCTTGCTTTAAGTTGCATATTCTTTGCTCTAAGTAGTATATTTTGTCGCATGCTTCAAGTAGTTTATTCTTTGCATGCGCTTCAAGCGGTATATTCTTTTCATGCGCTTCAAGTAGTATATTCTTGTTATGCGCTTCAAGCAGTATATTCTTTGTCATCCGTTTCAAGCGGTGTATTCTCTGTCACGCTCATGTTGTATATGCTTTCCACATATCTATGTTGTATATTCTATTACATATGACTGTGTTGTATATTCTCTGCCACATGCTTTTGGTGCTGCCTTATCAAATTGCCATCACTTCTCTATCGACTATTGGTCGTACACAATCACACACAAGTCACGCGAGGGTTGTCTTTTCACCCCTCCGAACCTTCTTTCATAAATCCTTAGTTTCAGAGATTGGCATACAAGGTTAACTACGTACCATCTTGCAATTGTCCTAAACTCATGCTCGAAACTAGGTAAATCTACTTAGAACTCCTAGGTCACTGTACACACAATCTTGTAGGTTGCTTTAGATGAATTAATCCTATCATATCCTTTACTTGCTACATATTCTTGGTATATTTGTTATATATTCTTTGCCTGCCATTGTTATTTATCCTTTATCTATCACATGTACATTCTATTTGTTATCTACTATTGAGTCCTCTTTGTCTGACTAAACTCTGGTTGATTTTGTGTTGAAGCTTGACCTTTAAAATACACATGCCCATTCCGGTCTTTATGACCATCCCCATAATCATACCATGGACTCTGCCCTCTTTTTTAAAGACACGTCAATCTGGCTTGGTACATCTTCCACTTATTTGACGTATCCTTCTCAATCATACATCACATTTTCACTAACTTCACTCATTTGAGACATCCATGCGCTATGCTACCATCTACCTCTTATTCTACCAGTCTCCACCCACCCACCCAAGGATTTTTATTCACAACCATTTCTTCTCAAAGAAAAATCATGATAGCCACATAGATCTCATAATTCCAGTAGTTGGCCCGAACTACATTTTTACCTGATTCTCGCCCTCGCAAGATACGTAGGCAACCCTACATAAGGGTTCGGTCTCCCTACTGTTTCAAATTAATTTCCTCAGTACTGGAAACTAGCAATTCTTTTGGAACAGTGTAATGATGCTCTCAACATAGAAATCTCCGAGACTGTCAGCCAAATTTCACCCAAAAAATCTAAATCTCAAAATACAATGTCAATTTTACTCTGACCTTCACCCCAACTTAAATCCCAACATATGGGATTCATTCAAACATCTAGCTACGGAGTCATAGTGTTCACTCCCACTTCCCAATTCAAGATTCAACACAAGTCAACCCACAGTTATTGCAGAGGAAAATTGTTAGTCAGCCTTCAAGAAGCGTCAACCTCACATGACTCGGACAGACAAGGAAGGACAAGCAAAGCCTCAAGTCAACATGAGTCAATTTCCCTCCCTCACACTAAGAATTTTTCTTTGGACGCAGGAAGGACAATATCATCTCTGGAACCATCATGGAATGCCGACATCACGTTCCTAATTACAACCAGATATAGCACTGGCTGCATAGCCAAATCTGCATCCTCTTGATGCTATAGCTTCACCTGAGAGTGACTCTAGCATTTCTCTTTTGATTTTTGCAGGTATATCATCCCGGGCACTTCACGGGAGATAACATCTGGTCTCGGACTTGGTGGAACACTTGTCAGATAATTAGGGGAGTAGTTGTTTTACAATGAACTTCATAATTTTTCATGACTTCGCTGCTCTCACCACTTCTCTATATTCATATTGTAATATCGTTCCCGGTTATCAACCGAGGACGATCATCAAATGATTCCCATGGATGGGCGAAAGGTGCATCATCCTGGGATTGCAAGGGAAATAGCATCCGACATCATACATTGTGGAATATCAATCGAACAAATAGGGGAGTGTTTGTTATAATTCTTAACTCATCATTTTATGACGGCACTACTCTCACTTTATTTTTATATAATCAGATAATCGCCCCGGCCAATATCCGGGGATGATCACCAAAAGGTTTCTGTGGACAGCTGGAAGGTCACAACAAAACATCCCTCCAGTCAATTGGGAGACAACCACATCAATTGTCTCAAAAACAATTAGGGGCATTGAGGCAACTGTGCAAAGGAACAGCTGGGGCATATCTTCTGGAGGGACACGCTCTTCAACTCCAGAGATACCATACCCAATCATGGGTAGCATCGCTCCAAGTTTGTCTATACCGTTGCATTTCATACATATCTTTGATGCAATTAATATGGTTAGTTGCAATGCCTTGAAATAGGAGAGTAAAAGAAGTGTTAAAAACCATACATCCCATACTCTCCAACCTTCACAAACTACGCTACCTGATTCTTGACCTTGTGTCAAGATACGTAGGCAACCTGTAATGGGTCTGGTTTTTCTCGTCCTTGACTGGACGAATCGATCAGGTCTGGCCACTTGGGTCACAGTTGATGATGCAATAAGGAATTCAAAAACAAGAAAACAAGAATAAAAGCAAGACGCTCAATGATCTATCAAGACAACTAGTAGAAACTAGTCTACTTACCTTCTTGATGAAGTCAAAGGAGAACCTATACTATACAAACAACCCTCAAGACAACGATGGACTTGCAAATTGTTTGATCAAGCAAAGGAACAAGTTCAATTTGGAATCACACCAAACGTTGGACAAGTTCACACATAGAGAGTTTTGGAGAACCTAAGGAGGTCGCTGGTTTTTGTGTATTGATTAATAATGTAAGATATTGAAAATAATGTAATCTTTAGGCTTATATAATGATGCAATAAGGAACTCGAAGACAAGAAAACAAGGATAAAATCAAGACGCTCAATGATCTATCAAGACAACAAGTTAGAACTAATCTAATTACCTTCTTGATGAATTGAAGGAGAACCAATACTATACAAACAACCCTCAAGAGAACGATGGAGTTGCAGATTGTTTAATCAGGCAAAGGAACAAGTTCAATTTGGAACAACACCAAAAATTGGACAAGTTCACACACAGAGAGTTTTGGAGAACCTAAGGAGGTCGCCGGTTTTTGTGTATTGATTAATAATGTAAGGTGCTGAAAATAATGTAGTCTTTAGGCTTATATAGAATGAGCCTTTACCTAAATCAACTAGGAAAAGAATAACTAAAAAAAGGCCAATAATTGGCTAAGTCTCCTTATGGTCACGCAGGATCCCAAACAAAGAATCAATGTCTTCCATAACAACATAACAATAAAACATATTCACTCCCTCAGCTTCCAATACCTCTTCGTCACACTCAACCAAATCAGCCCCTTATCTTCCTCAATCTCCTCATCACTCTCTACCTCACAGACAGTACCATCATCAAGAATTAGCATGGTCCTTCATGTAGGACAATCCTTAGTGAAATGCCCATAGCCTTTACATCTATGACATTGAAAGGAAGATGCTAGGAGAATTGAGTTGAGTTTTAGAGTAACCTCCAGACCCCTTAGGGTCAATTTTTGGTGTCACTCTCTCAGTTGGCTTCTTAAGCTCACGACTTGGGATTGCTCCCAAAGTGATCGGTTTCCTCCACACTTTGTTTCGACGTATGGGAGTGGAATCATAAACTCCTCTATAGCGAGCTGCCTTGCCTTCTTTAATCATCTTTTCATCTTCAATGGCAGCTAGGAACACATCATGAAGAGCAACAAATGCATGCAGTCTCAACTGATTGGAGACATCATGATTCAACCCATTCTTGAACCGTATGATAGCCTCATCCTCTTCTTCGTCTTCCAGGTCAAGTGATAGGCGGATCTTCTCAAAGTCATCATAATATTCTTCCACGGACTTCAACCCTTGTTTCAAATCATATAACCTTTGTAATTGCTCTTGTTTATGCCTTGGGTTGACATACTTACGGGTCATTATTTGCTTCAATTCCACCCATGTTATGCGTGCAGGCTCATTATGTCTAGCTCGGGATCTTTTCTCAGCCTCCCACCAAGTAGAAGCATAGGACTCAAAAGCGGCGATGGCTTATGTAGCCTTCTTTGCCTCCGTCATATCATTAATTTTAAATATTCGCTCAACTTGACGTCTCTATTCTAAAAATACGTCAGGATCACAAGTTCCTTTGAATGCAGGAATAGTAACCTTGACACTGTTCAAGCCATTATCACGGCCATTTTCTCGGCCACCACGAATTGGTTGGAAACCCTCATAATGTTCAGCATATTCATCAAACTCAGGCTCTAAATTCCTTCCACCAAAACCTCTAAGTCTCCCTCTCGGACCACGGTCAAAACCATGTCTTCCCATGTAGTCTCGGCCCCCATTTGGTTGCCTCACCCTCAGGTCTCACTGCCCTAGATCGTCATCATAAAACTCCTCAAACTCAGGTTGATCATCCTCATGGGGTGCCCTCATTTCCTTGATAGGTCCTACGTTTCTCCGAGATGGCACTAATGGTGGTATAATACCCCGGGAAATTCCCAAGGTCCTTATATTTTGAGCACCTCCGTCCCTCAACTTGTTTTGGCGAGCCACTTCCGCAAACTGGTCAGGTCTGACGGTGGAACCATCAGTAGTTCCTTCTCCGGCATATTTTTGAATGCTAGCGAATTTTTCAAAATTCTTCATTTGGTCCCTAATTGCCCTTACTTCAGCTAAGAGCTCGGCAAAAGTAATGTCGGTTACAACCTTGTCTCCTTCCGTAGCCATGTACCTGCAAAAGAAACAAGACTAGAGAATGTGTTAAGATTGGTAAAACTCCTCTCTCACTTTTGGATGACTCTAGGGTTCACTCTATATTTTGGGTAGGATCTTTCAAACTTTTCCTCAAAATGGCTTCCTCTAATTCATCAAGTTCTTCAATGACCTTTCAAGTTTACAAGATCACTAGTTCTCTTCGGGGTGAGTGAATTTATGTGACTCTATAGGCGGACAACTTTTTAAAGTAAGCACAAGAAGCCAAGAATTAACTATGAAGCTGGAAATTCTGAGTTTTAGTACGAGGTCTTACAAGCTCAAAAATTAGTAATTAAATTAAGTAGAAAATTACCTAAGAATTACTAATTAGAAGTAGTGTAATCAAAGAAGTAAGGAAGTTCAAGAAATAAGGAAATTTTAAAGACTTTCCACTCTAGTTTGGAGAGGACCAATTCTCTCTCCTTCCCTCTTAACTTTCGGCCTTCTCTCTCCTTGTCCAAATGGAAATCTCCCCTCTTCTCCTTGTCCCAATAGAAAACAATTCCTTGAAACTTCTCCCTTTTGGATTGGGAGTTGTCTCCCTCTTGGACTAGGCTTAGGGTTTCTTATTTCTTCTCCTTTTCCTAGCCTCTTACACATTTTTAACAAGAAATTCAAGAACAACAAGTTGATGTTCAAGAATTCAATGCAACTTGCTAAGAATGGTCAAATCTTCAAGAACCCAAGATTAACGTGTACTAGCTTCAAGATTTCAACTAGGGTTTTCAAGAACGGTTTTTTAAACAATCAAGAACTTCAAGATTGGTTTCAAGAACGGTTTTTAACAATCAAGACTTCAAGATTTCAACCCTAGATGTTTTAGCAACTTCAATCAACAACAATTCTCGATATTTTCTCTTCTTTTCTTTTTTGTCACGTTTTTTTTTTTTGATCAAAAACGAAATTAAAGAAAGAACCTAAAACTAAGGCACGAAGAACAGGATTAGGATTGTAAGAACAAACCATTTCCAAGCTCTGATACCAATTGATGCAACAAGGAATTCGAAAATAAGAAAATAAGGATAAAAGCAAGACACTCAATGATCTATCAAGACAACAAGTAGGAACTAGTCTACTTACCTTCTTGAGGAAGTCAAGGAGAACCTATACTATACAAACAACCCTCAAGAGAACGATGGACTTGCAGATTGTTTGATCAGGCAAAGGAACAAGTTCAATTTGGAATCACACCAAAAATTGGACAAGTTCACACACAGAGAGTTTTGGAGAACCTAAGGAGGTCGCCGGTTTTTGTGTATTGATTAATAATGTAAGGTGCTGAAAATAATGTAGTCTTTAGGCTTATATAGAATGAGCCTTTACCTAAATCAACTAGGAAAAGAATAACTAAAAAAAAGGCCAATAATTTGGCTAAGTCTCCTTATGGTCACGCAGGACCCCAAACAAAGAATCAGTGTCTTCCATAACAACAAAACAATAAAACATAAACACAAATGTGCATCATCAACGTTACACAAGTGCATCTTCAATGCAAATATCTTCAACGCCTCACACAAAGTGTATCATCAACGCCTGGCTCTTCTTCACCATTAAGTGTGCATCATGAAGTTCCTTAGCTTGACTCCTCGTGAATGGTCTCGAAGACACAAACGTATCTTGATTAGGCTGGCCTGCATCATATAGAATGAGCCTTTACCTAAATCAACAAGGAAAAGAATAACTAATAAAAAGGTCAATAATTTTGCTAAGTCTCCTTATGGTCACGCAGGATCCTAAACAGAGAATCAATGTCTTCCATAACAACATAACAATACAACATAAACACAAATGTGCATCATCAACGTCACAAAAGTGCATTTTCAACGCAAATATCTTCAACGCCTCACACAAAGTGTATCATTAATGCCTGGCTCTTCTTCACCATTAAGTGTGCATCATGAAGTTCCTTAGCTTGACTCCTTGTGAATGATCTCGAAGGCACAAACATATCTTGATCAGGCTGGCCTACATCATCCTCCCCTTCTTGAGAAGATTTTGTCCGCAAAAATGAACCATTTTCACCTTTCAAAGAGGCACTACCTGCAACACAAGGGGTTAAGTCAGAAACATTGAATGTCTTAGAAACACTATACTCACCAGGAAGGTCTATAACATAGGCGTTGTTATTGATCTTCTACAGCACTTGGAATGGACCATCTCCTCGTGGAGCTAACTTCCCATTCCTGTGGTTCGGAAACCTCTACTTTCGAAAATGCACCCAAACCCAATCACCTTCTTTAGGTCCAGCTTTTTCCTCCCTTTATTCTTCTTAACTGCCACCTTCTCATAAGCTTCCTCCAAAGCCTTCCTCACCTTAGCATGCAATTCAAGCAACGCGGCTGTCCGGTTTTCACCATCAACACTAGTAACTACATCTCTCGGCAAAGGAGTAAGATCAAGTAGAATCAAGGGATTAAATCCATAAACACATTCAAATGGAGAAATACTAGTCATTCTATGCACAGTTCTATCATAAGCAAACTCCATGATAGGCAATCTATCAGCCCACGTCCCCTCCTTCCCTTCGGTCATAGCTCGAAGAAGAGCTCCCAAGGTTCGGTTAACAACCTCAGTTTGACCCGTCAGTCTGTGGATGATGAGACGTAGAAAACAACAGTTTGGTGCCAAGAGCACCTCACAAGCACTTCCAAAACTGACTTAAAAAGTTTGCATCCCTATCACTAACAATAGTACGAGGCACACCATGCAGCTTTAACACATTAGCAATAAACAAGGTATCAACATGTTGTGCATCATCAACAACACTAGGCAAGGGGGGAATGTTAGTAGAAACTTCATCGTTAGAACCTAAGTAAACACCCTTATGAACTAGGCAAATTGACAGTATAAAACTATCATTACCTCGTAAATACTCACTTGGTTACATCGTGGCACAAATATTAACTGGCGGGCTGATATGTTGGCAGTGTCTACGGCCTCAGGTTTATCCCCCATTGCAGAATTAGCTCTACCCGCTTTCTTTCAGCTCTCGCATGCGCTTGTAATCATCACTAACTTGTTTAGGTTTCAAGGGCTTGAGTGTATAACTCATGCCCTCTAGCTTGGCCGTATAAATGTTGACTTGCCATCATGAACGACACACCTATCAAATTGCCAAGGCCTGTCCAACAGTAAATGGAATGCCTGCATAGGCACTACATCGCACAAGATTTCATCTTGATAAGCTCCCACCTTGAACTTAATAAGCACCTGCTTTACTACCTTCAACTCATCACACTCGCTTAACCACTGCAACGTATAGGGATGGGGATGTTTTATCGTAGGTATGTCAAGTTGAGTTACCAACGTGTGGCTCACTACATTAGTGCAACTACCTGAATCAATTATTATCAAGCACACCTTTCCCTTCACCCTACATCAAGCATGAAACAAGTTCTCACACTACACAACTCCTTCCTCCTTTACGCTCATAGTACTCAAGTTCCTACGCACCACAAAGAACATATTCACTCCCTCATCTTCCAATACCTCTTCGTCACACTCAACCAAATCAGCCCCCTTATCTTCCTCAATCTCCTTATCACTCTCTACCTCACAGACAGTACCATCATCAAGAATTAGCATGGTCCTTCGTGTAGGACAATCCTTAGCGAAATGCCCATAGCCTTTACATCTATGACATTGAAAGGAAGATGCACTAGGAGAATTGAGTTGAGTTTTAGAGTAACCTCCAGATCCCTTAGGGTCAATTTGTTGTGTCACTCTCTCGGTTGGCTTCTTAAGCTCAAGGCTTGGGATTGCTCCCAAAGTGATCGGTGTCCTCCACTCTTTATTTCGACGTATGGGAGTGGAATCATAAACTCCTCTATAGCGAGCTGCCTTGCCTTCTTTAATCATTTTTTCATCTTCAGTGGTAGCTAGGAACACATCATGAAGAGCAACACATCATGATTCAACCCATTCTTGAACCGTATGATAGCCTCATCCTCTTCTTCGTCTTCCATGTCAAGTGATGGGCAGATCTTCTCAAAGTCATCATAATATTCTTCCACGGATGTCAACCCTTGTTTTAAATAATGTAACCTTCGTAATTGCTCTTGTCTGTTCCTTGGGTTGACATACTTACAGGTCATTATTTGTTTCAATTCCCCCCATGTTACGCATGCAACCCTCATTCCGTTCCCTCACCCTCGGGTCCCGCTGCCCTAGATCATCATCATAAAACTCCTCAAACCCAGGTTGATCATCCTCAAGGGTTGCCCTCATTTCCCCGACGGCTGCTACGTTTCTCTGGGCTGGCATTAGCACCTCCGTCCCTTAACTCGTTTTGGCGAGCCACTTCCGCAAACTTGTCGGGTCTGACGGTGGAACCATCACTAGTTCCTTCTCCAGTATATTTCTGATTGCTAGCGGATTTTTCAAAATTCTCCATTCAGGCGCTAATTGCCCTAACTTCAGCTAAGAGCTCGGCAAAAGTAATGTCGGTTATAACCTTGTCTCCTTCTGTAGCTGTGTACCTGCAAAAGAAACAAGTCTAGAGATTGTGTTAAGGTTAGTAAAATTCCTCTCTCACTTTTGGATGACTCTCGAGTTCACTCTATATTCCGGGTAGGGTCTTTCAAACTTGTCCTCAAAATAGCTTCCTCTAATTGATCAAGTTCCTCGACGACCTTTTAAGTTCACAAGTTCACTAGTTCTCTTCAGGGTGAGTGGATTTATGTGACTCTATATGCGGACAGCTTTTTAAAGTAAGCACAAGAAGCCAAGAATTAACTACGAAGGTGGAAATTCTGAGTTTTAGCACGAGATCCTACAAGCTCAAAAATTAGTAATTAACTTAAGTAGAAAATTACCTAAGAATTATAATTAGAAGAGTGTAATCAAAGAAGTAAGGGGATTCGTGGAATTTCTGTGGATTGCGTTGGGGGAAATCTACCAAAGCTAGGCAGATAGATAGACTCCTTTCCCGCTGCTAAGGGAGAGCAAGAAAGAAAATCAAATGATTGTTTTTTAACCAGCGCCTTCTTTTGGGTATGCAGGTACTAAGAGTCCTCTCACTACCAACCAGCGGACATCATCTGGCTGGGTCT
Source organism: Nicotiana obtusifolia (assembly GCA_002018475.1). Lineage (NCBI taxonomy): Eukaryota > Viridiplantae > Streptophyta > Magnoliopsida > Solanales > Solanaceae > Nicotiana > Nicotiana obtusifolia. The sequence continues at coordinate 124,182 of MCJB01026066.1, forward strand.
TGCCGGTATCAACAACGAGGAAGAAACAACCAAATGGAAACAACAACTAACTATGGCTCTTGGCCCAGACAACGTCCTAGGCGTAGGGGAGATCGGAGCAACAGGGAACGCCTAGACGACGTTTTTCTTCCTGGGCTGCAGTAAGTAGATCGAGAGGTCGTTCCGCCCCTTGTCCCCGAATATGGGGAATATGTTCTCATAAAATCTTGCTCCAATCTGACCTAGCTGGCGAGTGATCCCAGTTCGCGACAGAGAACAAGACAGCAAGCGAGCGTACT
>MCJB01026077.1:2951-20997 GCA_002018475.1 Nicotiana obtusifolia
TATATATATATATATATATATATATATATATATATATAAAATAAAGTTTCAAATAAATATTTCTATAGTCGGTTTGATTCGGTTTCTTCGGTTATTTTTTGTTTAATACCAAAGCCAAACCAAATTTGATCAATTTTTTAAAATTCAAAACCAAAACCAAATCAAACCAAAATATTATTAGTTTCTTGTGTTGAGTCGGTTTTTGGTTTCTTTCGAGTTTTCGATTTTTCATGAACACCCCTAATTATAGGAAATAAGTGTTTTAAAAGGCGGGGAGTTTTAAATATGCCTCAGCAAGGCGTAAGCTCCGAGGCACGGGGCGTAAGCCCCATAGGTATTTAATTTTTAATATTTTATAAAATAATATAATTACAGTAAATATTTATATACAGGTAAAATTGCATAAAAATTGAAGAAAACTATAAATATGTGATATATATATATATGTGTGTGTGTGTGTGTGTGTGTGTGTGTGTGCGCGCGCGCGCTTCATCCTTACAAAAAACTAGTTAAAACAATCTATTATACGCTACTTAGAAGCACAAGTAACTTGAGTCGAAAAAATAAAGTTTTCTACATGAAGTAACAAAAAGGATGACTAACCTCCAATTTGAACTTTGAACTTCCTGCTATGAAAGAGAATGTAGTTCTCTTTGTATTTGTAAAAAAATAATTATTGAATATTCATTGCTTTTGGGAGATATTAGCAGACTAGCGGACAAGATAAAGAATTGAAAAAGACCATGAATTAGGACTTCAATCAACAAAAAAGGTGTTGATGTTTAAATTTAATACATTTCAGTTCCTTTTTAAAAATTTTGAGTAATTACCAAGCTGAATTATGAGATTTTGGATATTATATGAAGGGCTTATTCAACCAATTTTATTTTAATTTGAAAAAGTCTCTGAAGTCTACGCCTCACTAAAGAAACGCGCCTCAAACGCTCGTTAAGTCCCGCAACGAGCGCAACCCTCGTGTTTAGTTGCCATCGTTGAGTTTGGAACCCTGAACAGAACGAGGAACTTCACTATCGTATAGTTGACTCGACTCGAATGCCCTCTTAGCAATAGCATCCGTATGCCTCTTGAGACTTTTGCCCCACACCATTGCCTCAGGGCGTTTTTGATATGCCTCGCCCCAGGGCTCGCACCGAAAAGCCTTTTAAAACACTGGTTAAAACATCTTTCCGTGTCAAATTAAGCTTGTAAAACTATTACTACAAGTTCATTGTCAACTAATAACTTGTTTGGATTGTTGTTATATGTCTTTTCGTAATGTATTGTATTGTATTGTACTGCATTATATTGTATTGTTTTGTATTGTTTGATGAATATAACATTTGGATAGATTGTATCGTTTGCCGTCGTTCCATAGTGTCATGCACCGGCAATATCAAGAATAAACTTGCAATATTACTAAGAAAAAATATGATAAAAAGTAGAATTGTTATATAAAAAAGTTTGGTAAAGGATAAAGATATGATTATTTAATAATAAGGAAGGGCAAAATGAGAGGAAAAAGTAAGGTAACGATGCCGCCAAACCAAACCCGTCGTTCCATAATGTTACACTTTTTGTTGTTACTTATGATGAATTTGACATTTAACGATACGATACAGTAAATTTTAAATAACAATCAAACAAACATTATGTTTAAAATAACAATACGATATAATAGAATAGGTAACAACCATCCGAACAAGATGTAAATTAAAAAAATTACACCATTTACACAAATCCTACCGACAAGAAAAATTTTGAGGAAAAGTCTATAGTTCAACAGTCAAAAGAAAACGTCAAAATCAACAGAGCGCACCATCATATCCGTCTCCATCTCAAAACAAAGTATTAGTAGTAATACAAGAAGAGTATTCCCAATATGACATGAAGTTCCGATGATCTTTAACGTCGCCGGAGTCCGATGATCATCGGAGGAAATATAATAATCGGAGCTTGTTATCCTTGATCAAATTTATAAGTGCATCTGTAATAGTTCCTGCATATTAATATTGTATATAAATTACTTATTCAACAATTAACATCAATCGAAGGGGAGCGTGGATCAATAGTAAAATTGTCTCTGTATGACTTATAGATCACGGTTCGAACCGTGGAAGCAACAATTAATGCTTGCATTAGGGTAGGATATTTTTGGAGCGACGATGAAATTGTTTCTGTGTGGCGTATAAGTCACAGGTTTGAACCATAAAAGCAGCCACTAATACTTGTTTTAGGATAGATTGACTATATCACACTCCTCGGATGCTGCTTTTCCCGAGAACTTATGTGAGCGCAGGATGCTTGATCACCTGTCTTAGCTGATTTGTGCCTAGAGGCCGTTTCTTTATCACCTCTCTTAGCTGGTTTGTGAATTTCTGGTCACAATTCAACTCTTTGCTTAACTTTTCCATATCAACTGATGAGTTTTCCAGCCATAGGGACTCCATATTAATTATGTGTGATATTAATAACTGTAGCAATTAGGAGTGTTCATAAAAATTCGAAATACTCCGATATTTTTTTGGTTTTGGTTTTAAATTTTAAAAATCAATTAAATTTGATTTGGTTTTGATTTCAATAAAAAAAACAACTGAAAAAATCCGAATCAAACCGACTATAGAAATAACTATTTAAAATTTATTGTTACTCCTACATATATATTTATATTTTTATATAAAGTTTCTAAAATTTTATGGACATGTTAATAGTTTGCATTTTTTGTCTATTTCTTCGCTACTATAATAATCTAGTTCTTTGTCTTCCCTAGACCATACGTAAATGCGGGATATTTTGTGCGCCAGGCTGCCTTTTTGCCTTTACATTCTAGTTTGATTGGTAGTTTTCTTTTGCTAAGTACAAGAATCTATTTAATGTTAAAAATAATATATTTTTAATTGAGTCCTTAAATTATTTATCACTATTTAATATAATTATCATCAATATATCTTGGTAAATGATAAATTTCTCAAACTAGCAATTAGTTTGATCGTGTTACGTTGAAAATGTAGTCGCCAGAATATGCGTTTGATAGTGTATGTCTCATATTTAAGAAAAAATCGATAAATAATTGAAAAAAGCAAAAAATCGACAAAAACCGATATAAACTGAATCGATAAAAATCGACTTAATTGGTTTGGTTTGGTTGCAATATTTGAATAACCGACTTACTTGGTTTGATTTGTTTTTAGGGGAAAAGTCCAAACCGATACATGAACACCCTTAGGGGTCGTTTGGTTGTGAAACAAGTTATTCAATGATTAATTATCCCAAAATTAATTATCCTACCTTCTTATGGTGATTAAAAAACACTACAAATAATTATACCATAATTTTATTCCAATTAAATATGAAATAAATTCATCTCAAATTTAATTCCGCTATTAATTATTCTTTTAACTCTCGTACCAAACGAGCGCTTAGTAGCAATTACAGCAAGAAGTCAAGGACCGTGACACAGTAGCCTTATTTATATGGAAAAGAAGAAAAGTTTAGGGATTCGGAAAAATTAAGAAGCTTTCAAAGGATAAAATCTTTCTCACATTAGGAAAATGAAAGCCCATACGCATAAAAATATTGAGTAAATCTGACTTTCATGAGTGTACATTAAGAAAATGTAACAAACATAAAGCTACTGACGTTTGTAATATGTTGTCACCTTAATATCGTCATCCATGTGCAACCTGGCAAGTATTAATTAAATGGTAGTTGCGTAGCTGTTTAACTATAGCTTAATTGGTAATGGTTTAGTCAAAAGTTGTGGGGTTGGGGATATCTTAATCCGTGCGACTTTTTCTTTTTACTTTTTTTGTTACATCAGGAGAAAGGGATGGGAAAAGGTAAGGAGAATGTTATTTGACAAAAAAATATAACTTTCGGTTAAATCTTTATATTTATGTAATGATGAGTTAAATTTAGTTAATAATAATATTCTTAAATGTAGATCTTGAAAATACATGTAATCTGAAGCTGATCCAGTGGGGGATTAATGATATCATGCATTAAATATTCTAAAAGTATAAGCAATAATCGAGGAGTAACTAGCAATAAATAACAATAAATGACATTTAAGTAGATAGAAGGAATTAGTCACCCAATAATAAATGAGTTAGATGTTTGTTCCTCCTGACAATGATACGTGACAGATAAATCCTAGAATGTTCGAACTATTCTGGATCTAATGGAAAAGTGACGAATAACATGAACAAGAATGTTGATAAAAAGGTAATGTTTGTATCTTTGCTAGAAAGAGAGAATCATTCTTCTGAAAAGTGTTCTTATCAAGTGAATATTACATGCCTTTCTTCCTTATCTTTTTTCCTTATTTATCAGAGACATGTGTCATGACCCGGTACATCATCATGCCGCGTAGGTGCCATTTGGGATATATTTTTGTCATACGGAAGCTTACATATGAAATATACTAGCACATGTGGAAAAGTTCTAGAGAAATATGAAAATTTCTCATGGAAGACCTTAGAACCCTATGGAATTGCTAGGAAAGTCCTTAGAAGATTCTAACTATGGTACTTGCAAAAGGGATAAATGTGAAGGTCCCTAAGTGAAAGTACTAGGGCGGTGCACGGGACACACACGAGATGGACGACTTACTTCGGAGGATAGACAAGTACTTTGAGATAGTTGAGGAGGATGGCGTTGTTATTAAGGCATGCAACTCCTCAATGTACTTGACCGAGGTTGTCGTGCTGGCTGACGTCGGAAGTGTGCCAACATGGAAAAAAGGGCTATGCAAGATTGAGACGTGGGAACAGTTCAAGAAGGAGTTGAAGAAGCAATTCTACTCGATGAATGTGGTGTACAAGGCTAGGTGGGGAGCTCCGACAAATGACCACAATTCGGGAGTATGTGCGAGAGTTCACTACCTTAATGCTGCAAATCCCGCTGTTGTCCGAGGAAGATTTCCTCTTCTATTTCATGGATGGGTTGCAAAATTGGGCAAAACAAGAGTTAAGAAGACACCAAGTAGCCAACGTCGAAGAGGCCATAGGGTAGCCGAGTTGCTCGTTGACTTCAAGATGGAACCTACCAAGTCCAAAGAAGGCAACGCCGAAAGAGGTAAGGGAGATCATGACAAGGACAACGGGAAAGGCATAGCCGAGGTATACAAGGGTAGTGGCAAGGGGCCATCCCATAACGGACAGCGGTCCAAGAAAAACGACAACGGGCCGGAAAACAATAGCGAGTACGTGCCTAAGGGAGGGTCTACTTCTGTAAAGGATCACATGGGGCAAGGGAATGCCCAGAGTTAGGGAAGCTTGAAGCATTGAATGGGAACTTTGCTCATGCACACAAGGATAGCACATGAGTGACCATCTGCATTGGAGGGATGCGCTTGGATTCTAAGCTGAAAGTAGGGGATTTCAAAGTCTATCTTGGCGCCATGCAAATGGATCATGGTGGTACCAAGAAACGTTGGGCGGACATAGTTGAAGAGGATGGCTAGTTACAAAGTGATGGCACGCTATCGGTCTTAGACGAGGCACCAAGCAGAGGGGTCAAGTTTGCTAGCAAGACTAGGACCGCGGAGGGCATCCAAATAGGGAATGGAAGCAGGGACCCGATGCTCTAGGAACTGCTAGACTTGGTCGAGTCAAGGGGAGATTCAGGCTAAGAGCAAGGAGAGGCATCCGATGGGCAGAGGATCGAGGCCATCATTGCTAGCCGTCCATAGTACAAACGGGGCAAGAAGAAAGGTGACTACTACCTTATGACATGGGAAGGCAAACCGCTCCATAGAGCATCATGTCTAATGGACAAAGATCTCCGGCGACGCTAAGGCGAGGTGCGCGCGTACGTGTCGATGCTTTGTGCCGAGGGCGGCACAAAATTGGGTGGGAGATAGTGTCATGACCCGGCACATCATCATGCCACGTAGGTACCATTTGACATATATTTTTGCCATATGGAAGCTTACATATGAAATAAACTAGCACATGTGGGAAGGTTCTAGAGAAATATGGATATTTCTCATGGAAGACCTTAGAACCCTATGAAATTGCTAGAAAAGTCCTTAGAAGATTCTAGCTATGTAGAATATTCTAGAGAAAGGGACTTACTTGTAAATAACAAGGGCCTTGTGTAATAATTATTATTTACTCACTAGACCTTATGAAACTAGTATATAAAGGGGGTTATTTATTTGTAACTCACCAAGCAAAACAATCAAGTTCTCTCTAATACAAAAGTTTCCTTTGGCAATTCTCTTGTATTCTAACATTCCCTTAGTGATCTTGAGTATGGTAAGGCTGACTTGGCATAGAATGTGAGCAAGTTGTACAAGATCATGAGCGGGTTGTCAAGTGCCGCACGTGTACTTAGTTAACAACTAAGGATGTGACACATCTCTCTAACAAACCCTAATAGTACAAGTGCAGAGAATATTCTCTTTAATATCCTCTCTTAATCAACATGGCTAATGTACTCTTTGTTTTCGGTATGGCAACTTAACCTCTCCCTTTAGCTGTGATTATACTCCCTCACACTGATAGGGCCTCCGTCGCCATTGAGGAAGAGAATTTTCCTACAGTGGAAGAAATAATCCCTCATAGTGAGAAAGTTAGGCCCGATTTTTCGAAAGCGCCTGAAGGTGAGCCTGAAGTCGCGGAGTCAGTGATGAAAGAGGCCGATCTATCTGAACTTAGGGCAAAATTTTACTTTCCTGCCCACATCGATATGGTCCCATCAGGGCGCAATATGGTACAAATCCATCACCTCGGGTATTCGCGTTCTATGCATACCCTTTCCAAGTTAGCTATACTCTTCCCCTTCTCCCGTTGGCGGAGGAATTTTGCCGCTACTATGGCGTTTTCCCGACCCAACTCTCTCCATACATCTATAAGCTTATTAGGATGCTCATAAAATTTGCGAAATTGGCCGGGGTCGAGGTCACACTTTGCCATCTGATGCATCTCTTCGCCCCTAGCTTTTATAGGGGGACTATGTCACATTCGTCATCGAAGAAGAAGAAGTAAATGCCTGGTGGTGAAAATGGACGACACGACAAATCGTCAGTTCTGGCTCAACTACTTTTTTGTCAGAACTGAAGACGTGGTGACCAGCACGAATGGCTTCCCTGAGACTTGGAATTACACTCGTAAGTATCTATATACATATTTCTTTCTTTTCTTTTGCTAATCACTTGATTTGTTTTGGTCGCCAATTTTGACATTTTGTCCCTTCTCTGTACAGCCAAGACTACGCCCCCTCCTTTGGTTGGGGATATTTCGAACTGGGTTGGCTGGGTTCTGCCTCACATTATGGGGATTCGTGAATGGCCGGCCTTTCTCAAGAAGTTTGGGCTTGCCTCTTCCCTGGCCGGTGAGTTCATCTGCACAAATTTTTGCTATCTCGACCTCATGGTCGCTTACTTGTTGCAGTTTATTCTTGGTAGTGATAACCTTCATTCTTTTTCAGTTCGAGGATCCTCGAGGAGGCTGAGGGCTCCTCATCCTATGTTTCGTAAGAGGAAGGCTGATTCTTATTTGGAGTCTATTCCTATCGTGACCGCGGCTAAGCCTACCCAGTCATCTACTTTTGTTCCTTCTTCCACTGCGGCCAGGTCTGCTCGCTCGTCGGCTCCACCTGCTGCTGCCTCAGCATCAGTTTCTTCTCCGCCTATGGACACATCGGCAGCAGAGCTTCCGACTTCCTCTTTGTATCGTTTAGTGGAAGAGGAAAGGTCATCGCCGAGCGGTGGGACTTTAGTTCCCTGTAAGAGAAGATTGGTAGACGTTGGTGATGGGATCGCCCGGGCTGTAGATTCAGTAAGGGGAAATTTCGTCATCCGTGAGATGGAGGCAATAGTGCTCGAAGATGACATCGAGTCGCCGCCTGAGATTCCGCCATCGGTTGAGGCCGCAGAGGGTGTGTCCCTTCCCGATGTCACGATGGAAGCTTAAGGGCCGTTTGCGAGAGTCTCTGATATTTCACGGCAAGATGAGCCATCGGCCTCGCGACCAGTCGATGGTCCTTCTTCGTTGGTCGACAGGAAAGGAAAAAACATTGCCGAGGATGGCTACGAGACAGGCTCTGATATTGATGCCGATGAGGTGAGGATGATAGGGGAGGCTTTTACCCGGCTTGAAGTAAGATTGGAGGGCCATTGCGATCCCCATGGATCGAGGTTTGTTGGTAAACACGGAGAACGTGGTTCCTTCCCTTGGTCCCCTCTGTTCTGACGTGGAGGGTAAAACCCTTGAAAAGCTGGATGTTGCTACCTTATCAAGGAGCATAGCCGGCCTCGCTCTCAAGGTAAGCTTCTCGATTTCTTCCATTTTTTGTTTGTCAAATTTAACGTTTAGTCTTCGTCCTTACTCTCCGTTTTCTTTGTCTCTCTTTCAGACCGTGATTTTGGAGTTTGAAAGCGCCCGAAGAGAGGAGAGGCTTAAGGCTATTTTTCTGAAGATGGAGCGAAAATACTACGAATTCCGTGGCAAGCACCGCGAGCTTTTTAGGCGGTTTGGTGAGAGCAGTAATTTTCAGGCTCTCCGCGATGAACTGAAGCAAAAGGATGGCAAGCTGGTGAAGGTCATCGAAAATGCAGCGTTCTTGAGGGGACACTAAGAGATAAAGAAGAGGAGCTTGAGGTTAGTAGGGGGGTCGAAGCCCAGTGCGGCGATCTCCAAGCCCAAGTGGTCTTGTTGCACGCCGCGATCGAGTAGTGTGAATTCAAAGCGAATGCTTTAAGTGGCGAGTTCGCCGAGAAGTCATCGAATCTCGAGAAGGCGGAGTTAGCTCGGTGGGGGGTTATGAGGAAGGCGGAGGCTTTGGAGATGGTAATCCGTGTTCTTCGTTCCGAGCGAGAGAGTGCCTTGGAGACGGTCAGGCTCAATGAAGAGCGACTTGATGAACGGATTATAGAATTAGAGAAAGAGGCTTCTGGTCTTTGTGATCGAGTAGCCGCTCTCGAGGCCGAGAAGGCACAATTACTGGCTCGACCTTCCTCTTCACGCACTTCTAGTTTCCCTGATGTTCCTTGAGATTTGTGTGAGGAGTGGATTCACACCAAGGCCCAGTTGGATATATTTAGAGACCTGATGAGGGGGGGAACCGTTTCAGAAGTCGTCTTTGAGGATGATCGTGTTAAGGCACATGGAGCTCGGGTCGCTTGCGGCTATGATCCTACTACACCGGAGGCTGGTGATGTCGAGGAGGATACGGGCGTGGATGAATTGAAGAGGACGCCTTGTATGAGGATGAGTATCTTGATGGCGATGGTGATGGTGAAGGGGCAGATGGGAATGGCCTAGGCAATCAGGTCGATTAGTAGCTTTTCTTTTCCTTCTTTTTGTTTTGCCGCAGACTTCTACGTTTTTTGTGGGCATCTTTTCGAGCCTTTGTAAAAAAATTCTAAGTATGAACTACCAGTTTTGTTATTTGTACCTGATTTTTTTTTCTTCTGTTCGAGTTTGTATGCTTTTTGATTTTGTTGCTTGGTTGCCTTGGTTTCCTTAGTCGTAGCAACTTAGCTTGAGTAGGGTCGAATGAGGTCGGAACAAAACATAAGTTTGATCATGGCCGAGGGCCGGTAGATGCTAGCTCGAATGAGCTCAAACATATCGTATATTTATTTATGGCCGAGGGGCGATTAGGTGTTGATTCGAACGAAGTCAAGTTAACCTATACTTAGTTATGGTCAAGGGGGTGTTGACTCGAATGAGGTCGAATATAACCTATGCTTGATTATGGCCGAGGACCGATTAGGTGTTGATTCAAATGAGGTCAAATATAACTTATGCTTGATTATGACCGAGGGCCAATTAGGTGTTGATTCGAACGAGGTCGAACATCACATATGCTTGATTATGGCCGAGGGCCATAGGTGTTGTTTCGAATGAGGATCACCTATGCTTGATCGACTGAGGGCCGATTAGGTGTTGATTCGAACGAGGTCGAATATCACCTGTGCTTGATTATGGCCGAGGGCCAGTTAGGTGTTGTATTTGTCAGCGGTATGATTTCAAGGCAACGTTGATTTAGTGGTAAATTTGGAGAAAATAGAAATAAACTTCATGCATTTGTGCTTTGTTCATACACTTGGAGAAATTTACATATTTTCCAGGCGTTGGCTGGCATTTCAGTCCCAGTCCTAGTCCTAGTCTATCTAGTCCCTTTATTGGTCGTCCTGGAGAAGTATTGAGAGTTCGAGCAATGAACTAGCCGTCCTGTGCGCACTTCAATCCTGAAGTGTCCCCTTCATCGCCTCGTTAAAAACCTCCGCGAGAAAATCCAATTGGGACAAAAACTCAAGTGAGGGAAAAAGAGTACGACTTTGGGACGTTTCATATTTTGAAAGTTGAAGTACTTGAGGTGTGTAATATTCTAGTTGTTTGGTAGTTGCTTTCCTTCCATTGTTTCTAGTTGGAATGACCCTTTGTTCGATGCTGCCGTGATTTCGTATAGGCCGTCCCAATTTGTTCCTAGTTTGCCTTCCCGTAGGTCTTTGCTAGCTTGTGTTTTAACTTTAACCACGTAGTCCCCGACTTTGAGTGGCCTGATCTTTGCCTTTTTGTTGTAATAGCGTTATGCTTGTTGCTTTTGGGCGACCATTCTACGTAGGCCATAGCTCTTTGTTCCTCGACTTCGTCGAGCTCCTGCCTTCTACTATTATTGTTACGAGGTCCACTTTCGTGGGAGTATCTTAGGCGGGGCTCCCCGACCTCGATCGGTATTGCTGTATTAGTCCCATAGACTACTGAGTATGGCGTCTCTCCGATGCTTGTCTTTGGCATTGTTCGGTAAGCCCAGAGTACTTCCGGTAATATTTCCGGCCACAATCCTTTGGCGTCTTCGAGCTTCTTCTTTTTCATGTTGTTCAGTATCGACTTATTGGAGGATTCCTTTCCTATTGCCCGCGGGGTGGTATGGCGTTGAGAGTATACTTTTAATGTGCCATTTTCTCAAAAAACTCAGTGACCTTTTTTCCCGCAAACTGGGGTCCGTTGTCACAACCGATCTCTTTGGGGAGACCGAAAGGACATATAATGTTTTTCCATATGAAGGCGATCACTCCCTGTTCGCGTATTTAGGCGAATGCTCCTGCTTCTACCTATTTCGAGAAATAGTTAGTTAAAACCAGAAGAAATCGTACTTTACCTCGTCTTGCCAGGAGGGGGCCCACGATGTTCCCTATTTGATGAACGGCGATAGGGAAGTCACTCAGTGTAGGTGTTCGCCTGCTTGGTGAATCATTGGGGCATACTTCTGGCATTGCTCGCATTTTTTTACGAAATCCGCGACCTCCTTTTTCATGGTGGGCCAATAATACCCTACCCGTATGAGGCATCTGACCAAAGCTCGATTGCCAGAGTGAGCTCCACAGTGGCCTTCATATACTTCTTCAAGGACGCGCCGCGTCTGATTTAGGCCTAAGCATTTCTCTAGAGGGCCGCCATACGTCCTCTTGTACAGGTCGTTATGAATGATGTTGTATCTGGCTGCTTGCATTCGTAGTTTCTTGGCCTCTTTTTTATCATCTGGGAGTACGCCATCCTGCAAATATGTAACAATACGGTTGCGCCAGTCCCAAGCCAGGTTTATGGTTCTTACCTCGATTTGATCTATTAATGAGTTGAAGAGGTGGACCACATTTCTTTCTCCGGTTGCAATGTTTTTGGTGGCTGCGACTAATTTGGCGAGACCGTCCGCCTCAGTATTTTATGCTCGGGGGATCTGGTCGAGTTGACATTCGTCGAACTTGGGTAGCAGCTTGCAGATTTCGGTCTGGTACTTTTGTAACCTTTGTTCTTTGATTTGGAAAATCCCTGTGACTTGGTTGACCACGAATTGAGAATCGCAGGCAGCCACTTCGCCCCGTATTTGAGTACTAGTCTTAATCCTGTAATTACGGCCTCATACTCGGTCTCGTTGTTAGTCATGTCTTGGCATCTTATGGACTGGCGAATCACTTCGCCTGTTGGAACTTCGAGTACGAGTCCTAGGCCAGATCCTGACGCGTTAGACGCACCGCTGCTATGCAGGACCTAGAGGTCCTGTGTTTGGGGAGAAGTGTGGGCTGCTTCTTTTTCGACTTCCGGCATTATTTTTGCGCTGAAGTCGGCGACGAAGTCTGTGAGGACTTGTGACTTTATCGTCGTTCGCGGCCGATATATGATATCGTGCTTGCTTAATTCGATGGCCCATTTGGCCAACCTGCCCGATAGCTCGGGTTTATGCAAAATGCTTCTTAGTGGAAAAGTCGTGACGACCGAGATGGGGTGGCATTGGAAATATGATCTAAGCTTTCGTGAAGCTACGACTAAGGCTAGAGCTAGTTTTTCGAGATGGGGGTATCTTGTCTCGGCGCCGACTAGTGTTTTGCTAATGTAATAGATGGGAGATTGCGTACCTTTATTTTCTCGGACTAGGACCGCACTCACTGCTACTTCGGACACGGCGCGATAGACGAGGAGGGGTTGTCCCAGTTCGGTGGCGATGACAAGTACACCTTTAACTTCTTCAGGGCTTGGACGTACTCAGGGGTTCATTGGAGGTCGTTATCCCTTTTGAGTACGCCGAAGAACTTGTGGCACCTATCAGAGGATTGCGAAATGAACCTTGAAAGGGCGGCGATACGGCCAGTCAACCTCTGAACCTGTTTTTTGGTGGTCAGGTGCTTTGGTATCCACTTCGATGGCCTTGATTTGGTTGGGATTAACCTCGATACCTCGCTGTGACACTAGGAAACCCAAGAATATTCCTGAGGCCACACCGAATGCATATTTTTCGAGGTTCAGTATCATTCTGTATTGCCTAAGTATGCCGAAGGCTTCTCCCAAGTGGTCGATGTGATCTTCTTTCCTTTTGGATTTGACCAACATGTCGTCTATGTAGACTTTCATCGTTTTACTGAGTTGGTATTTGAACATCTTCTTTACCAATCTTTGATAAGTTGCCCCTGCATTTTTCAGCCCGAAAGGCATGACCCTGTAGTAGTACGTCCCCTGGTGGGTGATGAAGGTGGTTTTTTCCTGATCCTCTTCCTCCCTGGGGATCTGATTATAGCCCGAGTAGGCATCCAAGATCTTAGCAGTTCGTTCCCGGCTGTTGCGTCGAAGAGTTGGTCGATATGGGGTATTCAAAATAAATCCTTGGGGCAAGCTTTGTTCAGGTCAGTGAAATCTACGCACATCCGCCATTTGTCGTTCTTTTTTTTAACCATGACTACGTTGGCGACCCATTAAGGGTACTTCGACTCCTTGACGGAGTCATCTTCCAACAATTTTTCCACTTCTTTGCGTGTTGCATCATTAATTATGGAGTTGAACTTACGCCTAACCTGCCTTACCGAGGGTTGGAATGGATGGACGTTGATGATCTCCTTTGGGATACTTGTCATATCTGCATGGCTAAAAGCAAGCAAGTTCATGTTAGCAGTTAAAAATTCACGATACTTACCCGGTTCCTAATATTTGCAGCAGATGTAAGCTTTCTTGCTGTGGTCGTTGATGTCTAACTGAACGGGGTCGAGGTTTTCTGTGGTCGATCCTGCAGCCTCAACCATATCGGGGTCTCTGATGACGTCTTCGCTGTCATCGCATATCGACCTCGACCCTGTTGATTGCTATGCCTATTTTTCTTTATCCTTGCTTTGTTGGGTGGTCGTATAGTCTAAGGCGATGCGGTAGCATTCCTGGGACGTGCGTTGTTCCCTATGGAGTTGGGAATTTGATGACTTGGTACAAGCTGGAGGGGATGGCTCTCATGGTGTGTATCCATGGTCGCCCTATTATGGTGTTGTATGTTGTGTCATGTCCATGATATGGAATGTGGTTTCCAGAGTGACACCACCTACTAGGACGGGGAGTATCATGTCGCCGGATGTTCGCTCAACTGCGTTGTTAAATCCTGTTAGTATGATGCAGCGCGAGACTATCTTAACCTCGAGTTTTATTTGTGCAAGTACTCGAGGATGGATAATGCATGCGCCGCTCCCATCGTTTACCATAATCCGTCTCACATCGGTATCTAAAATTCGTAAAGTGATAATAAGAGCATCATAGTGAGGGAAGGCCAAACAGTTGGTATCTGACTTATCGAAGATGATACTCTTCATCGTACCGTTCGAGGGTGATCGACCGTTTGAGCTTGTGGGTTGTGGTGAAATTCACACTGTTGATGGAAGTGTCGTCCCTGCCACTGATGATCATATGGATAGTGCGGGCCGGCGAGGGCGATTTCGACGGCCCCTGATGTTGTTCGCGTTCTCTGGCGAAGCTGGTCCTTTCCCGATCGCTCAGCAATTCTTTGAGGTGTCCCCGTCGTAGCATGTTTATGACCTCCTATCTTAGGGCGATGCAATCTTTGGCTTTGTGTCCTCGCTCTTAATGGAACTCGTATAGGGTGTCTGACTTTCTGGTATTCGAGTCTGACCTCATCTTTTGTGGCCACTTCACCTTTGGTCCAAGCTTCTTCAAGGCGTAGGCTATTTCTGTAGGTGACACATAAAAATTGTGAGCGGATAATAAAAGGGGCATACCTCTCTCGTTCCAATGAGTCCCTGCTCTTGATCGGGGTAGGCCCTCTTCATGGCGGGATGAGGATGCAGCGGTGGTTCTGACAGATGGGAGATGCCGTTCCTGGTTAGGTCGTGAGGTCGAGAGATCTCTTCTGATATCATTTCTTCGATCTTTCCTAGATTCTGCTTGCACCGAGGTCAGTCGATGGGTCGGCCCATTGAGGTCGTCTTCGTCTGCTCGGAATTCAGCGTAATATGTGTTATGTATTTCGTCCCAAGTCATTGGGGAGTACTCCATAAGCCGACTTAATAATTTCTTCTTGCCCTTGAACCATTTCTGCTCAGCCCGTTTTGAAAAGCTGCGACAGACATCCCTTCCTATACATTCGGTAAGGTCATTCTTACTCAGTTGATACATTTAGTCTCACCTCTGCCTTCTTGGCCCCAACATGGGCCGTTACGAACTTGCCGACCATTTCTTCAAATGTTTCAATGGAACGCGCAGGCAGCTGTGAATACCATGTTAATGCTTCTCTAGTGAGGGTCTCGCAGAACCTTTTCAACAAAGTGGAGGATACTTGTTCTTTGGCGAGGTCATTGCCTTTCACAGTGGTGACGTAGCGGGTCACATGGTCTTCGAGGTCGGTCGTACCGTCGTATATCTTCAGGTAGGGTGGCATTTTGAAGGTCTTTGGTATGGCATGTGGGGGGCATCATCGTTGTACGACTGCTCTACGAACCGAACGACATCTCTCTTCAGTAGGAGCTTAGGAGCACCCGATATTTTATCGACCCTTTCTTGGCGTTCTCTCATTTGGTCCCGAAGTACGTTGTTCTCATTTTCTATTTCCTCCATCCTTTTCAGAATGGCCGCCAGAGGGTCGTCACCTGCATTATTAACAACATTGTGAGTAATACCTATCATTGTAGGAGGAGGAGGAAGTTGATCATGTTACTCATCTGTTGGTGGTATAATGCAAGTCCTTGTGTTTTTTGTAACTCGTCCTGAACGGGCTTATAGAGGACGCTGGTTAGCGTGTCAGTTAGCCAAGCCTCAAGGAGCTTTTTTATTGCTGGTGGCGTCTCTTCCATCGCGGATGTGGAGGCTCCCTTACCAAGAGATTTCGTGATGCTATAGTGAGGAAGGGGGTGATCCACCTCGCCTGGGGGAGGCATTGGGCGTTGCGTCCTAGTCCACTGCTTCAGAACTCTCATTGATGATGCTCATGAGGTTGGTTGGGAGGTCTCTTACTATTCTCGCTCTTTCTTCTCTGTTACCGGCCATATTAGATATGTGTATACAAAGAAAGGAAATCTTGTTCTTGGTTTTTTTTTCTTTTTTCTTTTTTCTTTTTTATGTTAGCAATCAATGTTAGTTGTAGATCTAGAGGAAACTAAAAGTTTAACTAGGAAATCCCCACAAACGGCGCCAAATTGTTTGACCAAAAAGTATAACTTTTGGTTAAACCTTTATATTTATGTAATGATGGATTAAACCTAGTTAATAATAATATTCCTAAACGTGGATCTTGAAATTACGGGTAATCTGGGGCTAATCCAGTGGGGTATTAGTGATATCATGCATTAAATATTCCAAAAATATGAGCAATAATGGAAGAGTAACTAGCAATAAATAATAATAAATGACATTTAAGTAAACAAAAGGAATGATTCACCCAATAATGAATGGGTTAGATTATTGTTCCTCCTTACAATGATGCGTGACAGATAAACCCTACAATGTTCGAACTATTCTCGGATCTGATGGAAAAGTATTGAATAACATAAACAAGAATGTTGATAAAAAAGGTAATGTTTGTATCTTTGCTAGAGAGAGAGAGAATCTTCTTCTGAAAAGTGTTGTTATCAAGTGAATATTACATGCCTTTCTTCCTTATCTTTTTTTCTTATTTATTAGAGACATGTCTCTAACATACCCTAATAGTACAAATGCAGATAATATTCTTTTTAATATCCTATTTCAAAAACTAGCCGTTACTGTTCTGTCAAAGGTGCTTGACCTCGATCATTGGACATCTCGACCACGAATCTCGCTGCTCCCTGACCGACCTCGACTGACTCTTTGCTTATTGCTATATTATCCTAAGTGTTTTAGGGCAGATTTTGACCTATGGGAATTGAATGCTCCACATTTAATCGTGAAAGAAAACTCACCAAGTGAGCTCCCTCTCAACCTCTCGTTTATGTGGTTATAGTGATTAGAAAGAAACAAACATAATCGAATCAAAAAATAATATATCTTTTTTTAAAAAGAAAAAGAAGAAATTATTTGATAACTTCAAGAATTGATTAGCTACACAGTTTCTAATTGAAATGAAAAACTGTTAGAAGTGGATCTTACATACATTAGCTTGCGTCTCAGTCAATTTATACTCCTAACACTTTTACTGGCCACATCTAGCTAATGTCATTTTTACGTCAAGAAAACTAAATAAAGAGGATATAATAAAAAGGATCCAACTCATCTAGACTTAGAGGGGGTTTGGATTGACATTTAAACTGGTCAAATCAGCTTTTAAGCTCTTTTTAGCTTTTTTCAGTATTTGACAAAATTAAAAAATACTTAAAATAAATTTAAAAGTGCTTAAAACAAGCCAAAAGCTATAAGTTGGGTAACCCAACTTATTGCCTTTTGGCTTAAAAGCTATTTCAGCTGAAAAACCATTTTTTTAAAAGTCATCCAGCTGAAAAACCACTCTTTTTAAGTCAATCCAACATCATGTGGTTGTCTATCCTCCGTGTTCACACATGCAAACTAATGCCAAATGCTGATTTCTCTGCGAGAATTTTGCGATAAAACACTTTATTCGCACGCAGTGTGTAAATTACACTATACTATTACTATGATTAAGCCCTAA
This sequence comes from Nicotiana obtusifolia, assembly GCA_002018475.1. Taxonomy (NCBI): domain Eukaryota; kingdom Viridiplantae; phylum Streptophyta; class Magnoliopsida; order Solanales; family Solanaceae; genus Nicotiana; species Nicotiana obtusifolia. The sequence continues at coordinate 20,304 of MCJB01026077.1, forward strand.
GTTAAAGCAAAGATATCTTTTAGTTACTTATGATTTACTGATAACAGTATATATAAATACATGTATCATGTACTTATGGATTAATGTAAACACAAAGTGCGAATAAGTTTACAGTTTAATGCTATTAGTAAGTGTCTTTCTTCCTTAATCTAGGTTTCGAAGTCGGAAGTTTTTTCTATCTTCCTCATTATGACAGCGGATAGAGAGTATAATTACTCGGTTCAGATGAACCCGTCATTAAGACGTGAAGCATTGATATATATGTAGAATATCACTAATATTCGACAAATATTAGATTCTACACTTTAAATTTCGTGTAAGTAAAGGATCTAATGGTAAGAACATGAAGGTCAAAACCCATCAAATTTAAATATTAGATCTGCCACTAGTGACTATTACCATTTCTGAATAGAACCTGACATTGAGGTGCTGGAGAAAGACCTCAGTATTTACAAATAGTTGGAAAGGAGAACGAGAGACAAATTATTAAGCTGAAGAAGAAATTGGTGAAAGACTGACGCATAGACAAAAGGAACAGCACCTTATCATTATGCAAGCATATCTAATCTAAGAATTTGATATGCTTGCATGATGATCGAGAAGAACAAAATATAGTCCAAATAAAGTCCCATGTTAAATCCAAAAATGTACATAACTTAGAGTAAGCACAACAGAAAGTTCGGGGGGTTGTTTT
>MCJB01026077.1:24735-36497 GCA_002018475.1 Nicotiana obtusifolia
AAAAAAAAAAAAAAGATGTTGCCTCTTCTATCAACTCAACATTTATCCGAATGTGTCGATTACCAGCTGCTGCAGATCTTTACCTTTAAGCTTTTTTTCCTGAGAAGCCCCAAGTACGTTATCAGTAATGTTGTCATCAACATCCATAAAACCGTGCCAGAATATGAATAATTTTACCTTCACCACTGGTACCATTTATAATTTCCATATGTTCTGATACGTACTCAATAGCATCGAACATACCGACAGACATTATTACCCCACTAGTTTCCTTTCATTCTTTGGATTTCAGCATTTTAATTATCTGCTCAAATGTCCGCTAAAGTTGACCACTATTAGTAGAAGAACTTGGCTTTAGCTTATCAACGCATTGTCAATGTGTCCCGAATCCTTTCAAGGTAAATATGGATTCCATAGAGGATACCAAGACTAGCTAAGATCTCGATGAAAGCACCATGACCAACCTCAATCCCAAAAGGAAATCTAATGCTATAATAAAGAGCATCGCATCATTGATAACTTTTCAGTGACGAATGAGGCAGCAATCGACAGTCAACACAAATATTAACTACCATTATCCTTGATTAAACAAGACACAACATTCAGCCATGACCCATTAAATAGCATAAGCAGACAAGCAGCAATTGATCTAATGTATAACATCCTTGAGCACTTGATCAAAAGAAAATGTACTCCCTCCGTTTCAATTTATGTGACGTACTTTGACTTGGCTGGGAGTTTTTAAAAAAAGAAAAAGAAAAGAAAAAAAGAAGATAACGGCTTTTGAAACTTGTGGTCTTTAAAGCTTAAAAGGTAAAAGCTTTGTGGGGCCGTAACATTTGTGTGGCTATAAAAGCTTCTCATTAAAGGTAAATGAAAATTTTAAAATTAAATTGTTTCCAAATATAAAAATGTATCATTCTTTTTTTTAACAGACTAATAAGGAAAGTATGTCACATAAATTGAAATGGAGGGAGTAACAATAATATCCTTAAACACTTCCTTTGGTTCAGTATCTCTGCCACCAAAAGTCAAGCTTACAACTACCCCCTCTCAAAATTCCCCATTATATTGGAAGCTAAAACACATATGTATAGCAGCAGCATCTTCCAAACCCATCAGACTTCAGAATCTATACATCCTCATATTATTGAAAACAGTCCATCATCCCTCTTCTCAAACACACCAATGGTTTAACCTAGGGACGCTATTTTTTGATTGGTAAATGTGATTTATTGATATTCAGCAAGTAGTATTTACAAGAGGAAGCTACATCACAAATTATGTTATGACCTTAAAAGGTCAACCATGGCTTCTGTATCATTTGCAATTGCCATGTTACACCAAACAAAAGTAAAGCCAAACATATATGTTCAATGCTAATTACATGCTATTGGCTTATAGCAGACCTAATGTAAGTCTTTTGACATCTCAAATGTTCAAGAGACAAAGCTTATAAAGAGATTACAAGGTTCATTGACAGAGAAAATATACAAGGCGTATAAAATAAAAAAGTAATTTAGATCAGGCATGAGCTTGGACAAAAAAGAAAAGAAAATATCAGGCATGAGCCCTTTTCAAGCATGATATACACATTCAACTTGTTTAACAGTAATTTTAATGTTTTCTGAAGTTTCTCCTCTTTTTGGAACAATGCTTGTATACGGAAGTTTTCCCACATTAAAATTATTTATCCTATCAAAAAATGAGCCATTTTAATGTATATTTTCCTTTTCTCTTCAGAGGGATGGCAATGCATTTTTTTCCCCAAATATCATACAAAAAGAATGCAGATCCGAAGGGAAAAAAAAAAGGTATACCAGAAAAGCATGAAAACAAAAACAGCATTTCTGTAGAAGTTGTAAAGAACCAAATAACCAACGCGCTGGTAATTCCAATGTCCATGCACAAGGAGCAATCTTTTCAGAAACCGAAACTGTCCCATAGCAAAATCAGATGCCATCACTGCTTGCCGCCCTTCTTGACCACATATTCCAACACCAACATCAGCCATTTGGATCATTGAAACATCATTAGCCCCTGAGGAAGTTTTTAAAATTAGGTGCAAGCAAATCCAGAAATTATCCCATGAAATGCATCTTGCAAAAGAGCGATATAACACATATGAATAAACCTTAAAACCCCCTCGGGGTAGGGGTAAGGTCTGCGTACACACTACCCTCCCAAAACCCCACTAGTGGGATTTTACTGGGTTGTTGTTGTTGTTGAATAAACCTTAAAACATGAGTCCCTAAAAAATAACCGCAAAACCTTATATGCACAAAACATAGAATTGTGTTCCTCCAACAACCAACAAAAAGATTTCCCTTGTGCCGACAAGGCATTAGATATAGCGAACTCACCATCACCTATGGCTAGCGTCATATCATCTGTGCGACTCTTTATTAGGTCAACAATTCCAGCCTTCTGCAAGGGCGCAACACGACAGCAAATCACAACCCTACATGAGGTCGCAAGGTTGAATAGCTGCGGAAGCATGGTAACACATTAGGACTCAAGCTACACAGTAAAAGAGAGGCAATATATACCCGCAAAAGTGCATATTACCACAACAAAGCCTTAGAAGGAAGATATGCTTCATACCTCAGACTCGAGATCTTTCTCTAATATGTATACCAGACTATTCCCATCAATTATGAGTGCCAAAGATTCACCAGAAACACCCTCCTCTCCTGCATGCTGCTCTGGTAAATTAGATGACTTCATACTAACAGGAACTTCATGATAACCATTTTCTGCATCTCTCTGACATGTTAAGATTTGATTACAACAACTTGCAGGCTTTACTCCAAATTTGGTCTTAGCATCAAACAATAGGCTCTTGCATTCGTTTTCTGAAGTGCCATTAATGATGATCCGCTGCATGTCTGAGGTCAAAAGTTTGCAAGACATACCAATTGAAATTGCTGTTTCTTGCTTATCTCCAGTAAGAACCCAAACCTTTATTCCTGCTTGGCGCAGAGACTCGATTGCTTCTGGTACGCCTTCTTGTAGTTTGTCCTCAATTGCGCTGGCCCCTAGTAGAGTTAAGTTGCACTCAATAAGAGCTGCTGTTTGGCGCAATTTTGCTGATCTATCAGTCAAAGATGTGCTAGCATCTTCATACATGCATTGCCACTCTTCCAGTTCTTCTCCCGTGAGATCCCTTGCAGCAACAACCAGGGTCCGCAAACCTTCACATGAGTACTCATTCAGATGGTTAAGAGTGGCATTCTGTATGTCAGCATGGCTTTTGTTGTCTTTCCTCAAAATGCTAAACATCGAAGTATCAGCCCCTTTGACCAAAACTTTTACAGCATTGTTCGGGAATCTAATAACCACAGACATTCTTTTACGCACACTGTCAAACTCATGCAGTCCCAAGACATCCAATCTGCAGCGGCCAATATATCAGTCCACAATTCCAAAGGACAGAGAATGAACTATTGCTTGAAAAAAGATTTACCACAACTAACTACAAATTAACAAAGAAGAAAGCAAGAAAAGAAAAGGCGAAATTTAAGGAGAAAGAGAAAATTATGCTTTGGATGAAAAAGTTCCAGTATATTAGATAGAATGCATAACATTTACGCGGCTAATCCACATTATTTAGTCAAGAAGTGCTCAATTGTACTCATGTGCAACTAACACCAAATTAGGAAATTTGAGAGAGACAGCCATCTACCTTAGTTTCTCACCATTGGCATCAATCACAATATGACCAGACGTTCTCTCACAAAGTGTATATCCATATGCAGAAGCAGCAGCAACTAGTGCTTGTTCGTCAGGAGATTCACCTTGATACTCGATGGTGCCAATATTGTCATGCACTTCATCCAGTATAGCACATGACGATGAGCTATGACTAAGAATAGGAATTACGGTATTACATGCTGCCAACGTCATAAAGAACTCGTGCGCAGCAACCCTCTCTTCCCCAGCTAGCTCGGTATGTAACAATTCCATAAGTTCAGAGTCAGTAGGAATTTCTGACTTTAGCCTCAATCTTCGTCGACTTGAAGGGGCTTCTGTTGGTTCTGCACACAATATTACAAGAGTAATTGACTTGTCTGCAAGACGAGCATAGCTAGAGGAATAGAAACCTCAAAAGAAAAGAATCACGTAAAGTAATGATTTGCACTTCAATATTATTTAATCTGCAAAGATATGTATGACCACAATTTTCTATTATATAACGCATATTATTAACTAGCAGTACTTAAATAAATAAGCATCATAGAGCACATAAGGCATAGAGGAGAAGAAAATGAAGAAAAAGCAGCATAATAAGAATTCCATAGTGTTTTATACTAACTATCCAAACAATGAGAACAGTAGACATAAACCATAAATCTCATTGTCACTGCATTCTGTTGTCTCTGTTACTTTCCCATTCATGATAGAAGCCTTCAGGAGACTCAAGGAGAAGACAGTTAAAGGGGGTTAGATAAGAAATTTCAAGGTTGGCAATAAAAGATAAGGACGGCCATTCACCTTTTTTTCACAACTCAAATTAATTTAATTAATATCACAGCAGGCCGGTGTTAACAAATATATATACAACTAAATGTCTAAACCACAATGGTCTACAGATTATCCGAATCATATATACACGTGGGCAATCTCTTCACAGCTAAAGAATACATGAAATAGAACTGATACTTTGAGACATCTCTTTCAAGATTCAGGAATGTTGGAATATCAAGAGAATACACGTCTAGATTTATACATGTCTGGCTTTATATGTCAAGATTCATCGTATTTGAGAAAGGGACATCTATAGGATACTTTAGGAGATTCTCTATTAATTATAGAAGTTTACTTACCCTATTAGCATAGATATTACTCCCTCCATCCATTTCATATGGCCTTGACGGCGCACGGAGTTTAAGAAAGAAAGATTTTTGGAACTTGTAGTCTAAACAAGCCATAGGCATGTTGTGTGACTATAAATCATCTCATTAACGGTAAAATAGAACTTTTTCATTTTGGTGTAAAGTGAGAACTTATTGTATAAACAATTGGGGAAGTTTGATAAAACAAGACAGTCACTGCATGATATCATCTCTAGGTACAAACTCTTTGAAACCTTCGGACTACACATACAAAATGATAAAATTGTACAAGATTTGTATTTAGCTTGTGTGATTGCATTTGACAATGACAGAGCTCTTTCCGAAACATCTAATAAACCCAAATGTAAGGTAAGGACAGGAACTGCATCAAGCAACGCTCAAACTAACTACATCAGGTACAGATACTACAATGGGTAGATTGGAGTTTTTGAAGCTGAACTTATAAATTTGTTATTTAGTCATAGATATCTACTTTATAGTTTATACACTCCATAATGTGAGGTCACAATCAAGAAATTCAATAGGCAGCTGAACTTGCAAACAATATATTGATACTAACTCGTGATACAGCACTATCTAGGGATGAACATTAACCATTTGACATTTCTGATGTAGTGAAACCAAAGATTAACTCACATCAAAAATGCAAAAAAGACTACATTCTACATTTCTATCTCTTTCTTTTAGTTTTTAAATAACCTCTCCTTCCTCGACTCCTTGTCATGATGCATAATAGGTAAATATACTATTAGTATTCTATATCATTGACTGTATGTAGGCTAATAATGCTAATGATACAGTAATACAGGTTAAAAGAATCAAATTATGTTTTAAAAGTACATTGTGTATGATAAACATACCTTCAAAATCTGTGTTTAATGATGCACCTGTAGCAGAAAGGGCTCTCCCATAGTTTTTTCCCCACACACTTGCTCTTTTGAATTCCATCTTATTTTCAGTAAGTGTTCCTGTTTTATCAGAAAAAACATAACGTATCTGACCTAAATCCTCATTGATATTCAAGGATCTGCACTGGAACCTTGAATTACTGTTAGTGTCATACATGTGCCTATCTCCAATCATGAAATACGACTGTCCTAAGCGAACCAACTCCATGGTGATGTAGAGAGATATAGGTATCATTATCTGGAAAACTATGATGGAACTCAAAAAGGAGAAAAAAGTTTCCATAGGAATCCCATAATATCTATATTTTTTACCATTATGCGTCCCGTCAAAGTAAATTTTCCGGTAATAAGGCAGGGTATCAAGCTGCTTCTCGTGCTGCTTCAGCCATATACACATTCCGGATGCTACTACCAAGCACATGACGAAAAGGAATACAGACAACCAAAGGGTTTCCCGGTTCATGTAGGTTTCCAACCTGCTTCTTTTAGAAGGAGATGCTGCACTGTTAAGCATAGCCTTGGTCTCTTGCCCAGCATAAACCGCCACTCCTATTGCCCATTCTGTGTTCTTCAGCTGACAACCACGTAAGATAATGTTTGATTGGCTGAGCGGAAACTTATGCCCATTCAACTCCATGTTGGCTGTGAACTCGTAGATATTCCTGTTAGGCTGTTCACATCTGATAACTCCTGAAATTGACTCCACTTCACTGACTAATGAAGTTGTTTCTTGCCTAGCATACCTAGTCTTCAAGTTTGATTCACCGTCTAGATTCATTGTTTGGATATAAGCAATCCCACTAGGATCACTTGTTCCTAACAACACCATGTCACAAGGAATCGTCTCATCAGCCAGGATCTTCACAACCTCACCAACCTTAATATTCTTCCATCTTTTTAACTGAAACTTGCCAAATTGAAGTACTAGAGTCTCCCGGTTATTCTCATTCCTGTCTGATCTGTGTCGTCGCCAATCCTCATAACCATCTTTTATAGCAGTCACAGAAAGCACAAAAAGAAGAGGAAATAGAGATACAGTTCTCCCGAAAACAGCAAGTGGTGGAAGCTGATTCAGAGCAGCAATAGCTAAAAAGTATAAATAAGCAACCCGGTGGAACTGAATGAAGAGATTTTTTGGCAAGAAACTTATTATTGTATATTTGCTAGTGCGGATCTCATTTCCAGTGAATTCAAACTGATCATTGGTCTTTTTTGGATCATTAACATGGATCAACCTAGCATTATTTCCATGTAACAAGTCATTCTCCAGCTGCATACTTTTCTGAAGAAGCCTCTGGGATTTGCTTAGCTTATCCTGGACACGAGACGAATCCCTGGACTCATCAAAATGTCCTTGAGATGACGTCCGGGTGGAAGCTGCTCTAGATGAAGCCACCCTTGAAATATCACTGGATATTTCAAAGGTCGTTTGCTCGTGTGGATGGTCTTCTGTACCACCCCATGACACAAAGCGTTTCCTCTCTCGTGAGGGGCATTTTGACTGTAGCTCAGCTGTCCCCTTTCTAAGTGAAGAAGAATGCAGTCTAGAATTCCCTACACCTGATGTATCTTCTAGTGGTTGATTACCGTCCACCACCACCTCCTCCTTCAAATCACATAAATTGGTCCCCGGTGACTCATCCAAATCAGCGGAAGTTGATGCATTCTGGGGGAGACATCCCAACGAGCAGATCCCTAACGATGAGCTATTATGATGACGGGGACTTGGTGCAGAAGAAAGCTCAGATGGCGACAGCAATGGCTTGCCGGAAGTCATAAATACACCTCCAATGAAATCACATTGGAGAATATCAAACTAAAACCCCAAGGTTAATCTCAAATCCCTAATTGTCCACAGATTGACTGCCCAAACGCATATTTTAACCGCTGTTAGCTGACTTATTTACTTTGATTTGCCATTGAAATGCTCTATAACCATAATACAAATCATCAACAAGGCCCTGTGCTCAATTCTGTTCCAATATTGAGGGGTAGTTCTTTCTTAATCCTCAAAACGCTTTTGATTTTGCAGAATTCAAACAAATCCACCAAAAAAGATGATTTTTTTCCCTGTAAATGTGTAATTTAATGAGGAAAAGAAAAAACTGTTCCAAAATGAATAAACAGTAATTAACTAGATCTCAAAACGCACAGAATTGCCACAAAAAAAAAGCATCAAATGCATTAAGCAATGCGTAAATTTCCCAATAATAAAATCCAAAAGTGAAAATGACAGATCTAGGAATTGAGATCTTTGAGTTTAGAATAACATACTGACATCTGACCAGCTTAATTTACAAAATCGAAAAAATTAAAAGGAAAAAGCAAAAGTTAGAACCTGTTTTTATAGGAGAGAAAAAAATGTTGTCTGAAGATTGAATTTTTTTTTGTTTTTGGACAATGGTGATGAAGACGGAGACGGAGATCGACCGGAAGAGGAGAGATAAAGTGCGTAAAGAGAGAGAGTGGAGGAGCAGAAATGTTGGCTTTTATTTGGCTTTTCTTTTCTTAACTCGTCGGTCTCTTCCCTCCCCCTTTGCCCCCACCGCTGTTACTCTTTATTTTTATTGATGAGTTTTATCTGTTTTCTTATTATAGGAAGTTACAATATGCCCAATACATAAAAGCACAAGCTCGTACTAAATGACGAAATCAGCCTTGGCTTTCTTCCCAGTACCTCGTTTTTTTTTTTAATGAGAGGTACCTTGATTTTTCCTTTTATTATTTTTAATTTCAAATTTGCTTCCCATGTCAGACTTGATTTGTGGAGTTTGGGAGAAATTAGTACATTACATGTGTATATAGAGGTGGAACCATAATTTAAAATTTATGGTTCTGAACTTAATATCGAACACATAGCTAGTCATAATTATTAGGTTCGTAATTAAATATATATATATATATATATATATAATGAATTTTCTAATACAAATACACAGTCTAAACAAAAGCTACGAAGTTTGTTCGAACTCATAATTGCATGCATAATATGAGTCTAATGAAAGTTTTCAGTTTCATCCAAGAACCATACTTTCCTCTAGAAGATACAACAGAATAACATTTACCAGAGAACTTACGATGAGGTGCTAATCTTGAAAGAAATAAGGTGGAAGCAGTTAAAGGAATAAATTCAGACAAAAGGTATAAGATTAGGGGGCAAATGCTTGTGTTGTTCGGAGCATGATAAATAAAGTATTGATCACCTCTTCATCAAGATTGAGCTTACTATGGAGGTTTGAAACTATTTTGATCGCCTTTTCAATATAAGATCCTTTCAAACGGATTCCATTCAGTCCCGAAGGTTTAACAAATTAGAATTCTATAAAATTGAATCTAACCATACTCATGCAATTTTCATTTCCATTAATTTGTCAAAGTAGAGGGAAACAAGGAAAGTAAAGAAGAGAAGCGCTGGTTTTCTACTCTCCAAATGATAGCATAAAAGACTAATTATGGTAATTAGTAAAAATGTAGAGCATAACACAGTAATGTAGTGTTCCGAAATTGGACTATTTTATTTTTAAATCTAGTGTAAAACCTAAATGCTTTTAGCATTTGATGTTTATCAATTATTTCTAATCAGCTCACCCAAATATGTTGTAATTCAATTTTATGCATCAGCGTATAATAATAGCATGCATTCTTATTTACTAAACAAAATCTTTTATATGGACAATATAAAAAGGTGTCCCAATTAATGAAAATATACTTTACAACGTAGAAATTTATTTAAGAAGGAATGAATAGAAAAATATGTTGTAGTATGATATAGGAGAATCTTCATGAAATGAAAAGCCTCTAAGATAGAGTACGAATTTGTTTTTAAGGTTAGACAACTTAGCTCGAATTAATTTTTTTCTTTTTATTGTGTGTGGTAAGATTATTATTATTTTAACCTACATTAAATGGGAAGATGAAAATGAAACCTTCTGTTTCACAATACCTGAACCTTATTAGCTCCTAGACTTAGGACTGGTAGGTCTAATGGTTTTTCTTTTTTCAAAGTCCAATTTGAGAAAATATAATATAATGCAGTATGATAAAGGAGAATCATCATTAATGAAAAGTCTTTAAGATAGAGTTCAGATTAAACTTATGCTTAGGGTTAGACACCTTATTATTAGTTTGAATAATTAAATGAGTATTTTTTTTTGTGTAATAGAAATATTTACTTTAACCTACATTAAATGGGAGATGGAAATGAATTTTTGTATCTCACTACCTAAACCTTAGCTCATAGATTAAGGACTGGTAGGTGCAACGGTTTTCTCAAAGTCCAATTTGGTATTTTAATATGGCTTGAAATATTACTTTGTAAAATATGAAGTTAGAGTTTGGACATAAATTTGATTAGAAAAAGAAAAAAAAGTTTTTCAAGTTGTGTTGAAAACTAATTTTTGAAAGTTTGAAGTTATGTTTGAACATGTATTTTATTTGAAGAAAAATTTAAGTTTTGTTAGTGGGAGAAAAAATTTCACCCAAAAACTATCCTAAACTAGTTTTTGGAAATTTGAAATTTTTTTCCCCAAAACATGATTGTATTTTATAAACTAACATTGTTTTCAATTTGTTTTTAAAAAAATGAAAGCCAAAATCTATGATCAAACTGGAGCGAAATAAGTTCTATAACGCTATTACGAGGAACATTCTTATGTGTCTAGACTAATGGAAACTTTATATTAGAATACTTGTATTCTATTCATACAAAGTATCGAAAATGTAGGAAACACACTAGTGGTACTCTAAAACTTCTCATGATTGCAATGTTTACATCTATTGTTTACAGTTACATTTGTAATTGTATAAGCCAAAATCTGTCCTTAGAATATTTAGCATAAAATGATATTAATGAATGTCATTGGTCAGGCTCGCCTAAGATATAGCAAGATTAATGGCCGAGGTGTCGATATAAGCCGTGGTCGAGATATCAATAGAGATCGCAGTCAAAGTGTTAACAAGGATCGAGGTCGAGATCGATCATTAGTGACAAGACTTGTAACGTCTAATTTGTCAGAACAAGATATTAGAAAGTGGAATATTCTAGTGAATATTCCTGATGTTTGTACTGTTAGGGTTTTCTAAGAAAAATGGCTTATATATATAGAAAGAAGGGACAATGATAAGGGCGTGTAATATTGAATTCTGATAAAAACACTTTTAAGAAGAAGACTTTCTCTTGCAAAAATACAAAGATTACCTTTTGATAAAGATTCTTGTTCATATTATTCTCACATTTCTACCAGATACGAGGATTGTTCATATGAATCTTGGATCTACTGTCATTCATCATTGTCAGGAGAATTATTCGTTCACCCATTCATTATTGGGTGAATCTTTCTCCTTGTTTACTTAAATGCCACTTAGTGCCATCATTGTTAGCTATATCTCCATTAATATTCATGCTTTAAGAATATTTTACATTTATTGTTATCAACCATTTACGGGATCTGTCTCATCTGCTGTACGTTTTCAAGATTAGTGTCTGGAGTTATTATCCTTAGCTAGATTTAACTCATTATTCCCGTTTGTGGGAATTTTCTAGCTAAGGTTTTTAGTTTCTTCTAGATCTACAACCCGCACTGATTGCCGACGTAAAAAAAAAAAAAAAAAAAACTTTTTTCTCTTTGCTTGCATAGGTCTAACATGGCAGGTAACAGAGAAGAAAGAGTAAGAATTATGAGTGACCTCTCAACTAACCTCATGGACATCATCCACAAGAGCTCAGAAGCAGGGACGAGGATACAACACCCAATGCCTCTCCTAGGCGAGGTGGATCACCCCCTCCCTACTGCAGCATTGAAATTCCTTAGCAAGACAGCCTCCACATCCATGGGAGAGGAGGCACTGCCAGCGATAAAGAAGCTCCTTGAAGCCTGGTTAGCCGATACACTAACCAGCATCCTCCATAAGCCCATTCAAGGCGCAGGCGCAGCGACTACGAGAACCTGTGCTACACCACCAGAGAACGAGCAACATGATCAACTCCTCCCCCATCCCT